>LTDI01000482.1:0-100389 GCA_001654545.1 Fusarium agapanthi
CTTCTTTGCCCCCTCCTCCTTCGACTCCAGCTCCACCACCACCAGGCTTTCGTCCTCCAACAAACACCCAGATGGCTAAATTCGCCCAGAAAAAGAACGAATGGGTGAGGTCGCGACGGAACCGCTTTGGGGAGAAGCGCAAGGGTGGTTTCGTTCAGACACAGAAGGCGGATATGCCTCCTGAACATCTACGAAAAATCGTTAAGGATATCGGAGATGTCTCCCAGAAAAAATACACGAACGATAAGAGAAGCTACCTAGGAGCCCTGAAGTTCATGCCACACGCAGTTCTGAAGCTCCTCGAAAACATGCCGATGCCATGGGAATCGGCGCGAGAAGTCAAGGTGCTCTATCATGTAAACGGATGCTTGACTTTGGTCAACGAGATCCCGCGTGTTATCGAGCCTGTCTTCTTTGCGCAGTGGGCTATGATGTGGACATTTATGCGCAAAGAAAAGGCCGACAGACGACTATTCAAGCGTATGCGATTCCCACCTTTCGACGACGAAGAGCCTCCCCTGTCGTGGGCCGAAAACTTGGAGGATGTTGAGCCACTTGAGCCGATTCAGATGGAGTTGGACGAGGAAGATGACGAGGCCGTATATGAATGGTTCTACGATCACAGACCCCTTCTGGACACACCGCACGTCAACGGCCCAAGCTACAAGGCCTGGAACCTCACACTACCTCAGATGGCGACACTATTCCGTTTGAGTCGACCACTTGTTTCTGATGTCGTCGACAACAACTACTTCTATCTCTTCGACCTTAAGAGCTTGTTAACAGCCAAGGCTCTCAACGTCGCCCTTCCTGGTGGTCCTCGTTTCGAACCACTGTACAAGGATATTGACCCCAACGATGAAGACTTCGGCGAGTTTAATGCGATTGATCGTATCATTTTCCGAAACCCCATTCGAACCGAGTTCAGGGTCGCCTACCCGTACCTCTATAATTCGCTACCAAGAAGTGTTCATTTATCGTGGCACTCACACCCTCAGGTCGTATTCAATCGCGCGGATGACCCTGATCTTCCGACGTTCCATTTCGATCGTCGCATCAACCCCATCTCGTCGCGAACCGTCGCACCCAAGAATGTCGAAGTTTCCCACGAGGACGAGATATTTGGCGCTGGTAACATTGAGGAGTCCGAAGACGATGCCTTTGAGCTGCCTGCTGGAATCGAGCCGTTCCTTGCCGATGAGGATATTGAGAATGAGAACACATCATCTGCTGTCGAACTTTGGTGGGCGCCTTACCCATTTGACCGACGATCCGGACGCATGGTTCGAGCACAAGATGTGCCTCTCGTCAAGCAGTGGTACCTCGAGCATCCTCCCTCAGATCGACCTCCAGTCAAGGTCCGAGTCTCGTACCAGAAACTCCTCAAAAATTTCGTATTGAATGAATTGCACAAGAAGAAGCCCAAGGCGCAAAACAAGCAGAACTTGATGCGATCACTCAAGCAAACCAAGTTCTTCCAGCAGACAACCATCGATTGGGTCGAGGCTGGTCTACAGGTTTGTCGCCAGGGTTTCAACATGCTGAACCTCCTTATCCACCGCAAGAACTTGACGTATCTTCACCTCGATTACAATTTTAATTTGAAGCCTGTCAAGACCTTGACCACCAAGGAGCGAAAGAAGTCACGTTTCGGAAACGCTTTCCATCTCATGCGAGAGATCTTGAGACTTACAAAGCTTATCGTTGATGCCCAAGTTCAGTACAGACTTGGAAACATTGATGCCTTCCAACTTGCAGATGGTATCCTATACGCCTTCAACCACGTTGGTCAGCTGACGGGCATGTACCGATACAAATACAAGCTGATGCATCAGATTCGAACTTGCAAGGATCTGAAGCATCTCATTTACTACCGGTTCAATTCTGGACCTGTTGGTAAGGGTCCTGGATGTGGTTTCTGGGCTCCCGCTTGGAGGGTTTGGCTTTTCTTCATGCGAGGAATTATTCCTTTGCTTGAAAGATGGTTAGGAAATCTTTTGTCTCGTCAATTTGAGGGTCGACACAGCAAGGGAGTTGCAAAGACCGTCACCAAGCAACGTGTGGAGTCTCATTTCGATTTGGAGCTTCGCGCTTCCGTTATGGCTGATCTAATGGACATGATGCCCGAGGGTATCAAGCAGAACAAGGTCAACACCGTGCTTCAGCATTTGTCCGAGGCCTGGAGATGTTGGAAGAGCAATATCCCCTGGAAGGTTCCAGGCTTGCCTGCACCCATTGAGAACATCATTCTTCGATACGTCAAGTCCAAGGCCGATTGGTGGATCTCAGTTGCCCACTATAACCGTGAGCGTATTCGACGAGGAGCTACTGTTGATAAGACTGTCGCCAAGAAGAACGTTGGTCGTCTGACTAGACTTTGGCTTAAGGCTGAGCAAGAACGCCAGCACAACCACATGAAGGATGGCCCTTACGTATCCTCCGAAGAAGCCATTGCCATCTACACAACTACCGTGCATTGGCTTGAGTCTCGCAAGTTCTCTCCCATTCCCTTCCCAAGTGTTTCTTATAAGCACGACACCAAGATCCTCATTCTTGCGCTTGAGCGCCTCAGGGAGGCATATTCAGTGAAGGGCCGTCTCAACCAGAGTCAACGAGAGGAATTAGCTTTGATTGAGCAAGCATATGATAGTCCCGGAACTACACTGGAGCGAATCAAGCGATTTTTGCTTACCCAGCGAGCTTTCAAGGAAGTGAACATCGACATGAACGACAACTACAGCACCATCAACCCTGTCTACGATATTGAGCCTATCGAGAAGATTAGCGATGCCTACCTGGATCAATATTTGTGGTATCAAGCAGATCAGCGACATCTTTTCCCTGCCTGGATCAAGCCATCGGATTCCGAGGTCCCGCCTTTGCTTGTTTACAAGTGGGCACAGGGTATCAACAACCTTGACCGTGTGTGGCAGACTGAGAATGGCGAATGCAATGTCATGATTGAGACAGAACTATCCAAGGTTTACGAAAAGATGGAGCTCACACTTCTGAACTCTCTGCTCAGACTGATTATGGACCACAATTTGGCGGATTATATCACAGCCAAGAACAACGTCCAGCTCACCTACAAGGACATGAACCACGTCAACAGTTATGGCATGATCCGTGGCTTACAGTTCTCCGCATTTGTGTTCCAATTCTATGGTCTTGTGTTGGATCTTCTGCTTCTGGGTCCTCAGCGAGCCAGCGAGATTGCTGGACCACCTCAAAGTCCCAACGACTTCTTGCAATTCCGTGACCGCGAGACTGAGTCTAGTCATCCCATCCGACTCTACACTCGATACATCGACAAGGTTTGGATCTTCCTCCGATTTACTGCCGAGGAGTCTCGAGACCTCATCCAAAGATTCCTCACTGAACAACCCGACCCCAACTTTGAGAACGTTATCGGATACAAGAGTAAGAAGTGCTGGCCAAGAGATTCTCGCATGCGTCTGATGCGTCATGATGTGAACCTCGGACGAGCTGTCTTCTGGGATATGAAGAATCGTCTGCCTCGATCCGTGACAACGATCGAGTGGGATGAAAGCTTTGTCAGCGTTTACAGTCGTGATAACCCGAACTTGCTCTTCTCTATGTGTGGTTTCGAAGTCCGCATTCTCCCCAAGATTCGCAACCAGAATGAAGAATTCCCGGTCAAGGATAGTGTGTGGTCTCTCGTGGACAACACCACAAAGGAGAGGACTGCTCACGCTTTCCTGCAAGTCACTGAGGGGGATATTCAGAAGTTCAACAATCGTATTCGACAGATTCTCATGTCGTCAGGTTCTACAACTTTCACCAAGATTGCCAACAAGTGGAACACAGCGTTGATCGCCCTCTTCACTTATTATCGTGAGGCGGCTGTATCGACCGTCGACCTGCTTGACACAATTGTCAAGTGCGAGACCAAGATTCAGACTCGAGTCAAGATTGGTCTTAACTCCAAAATGCCTTCTCGTTTCCCTCCTGCCGTCTTCTACACCCCCAAGGAGCTTGGTGGTCTTGGAATGATTTCGGGCTCACATATTCTTATTCCTGCTAGTGACAAGCGTTGGTCAAAGCAAACCGACACTGGCGTTACTCATTACAGGGCAGGAATGACCCACGATGAGGAGACCCTCATCCCGAATATTTTCCGATACATCATCCCTTGGGAGGCCGAGTTCATCGACTCTCAACGAGTCTGGACAGAATATTCCCAGAAACGTCTTGAAGCCAATCAACAGAACCGTCGTCTTACTCTTGAGGATCTCGAGGATAGTTGGGACCGCGGTCTTCCTCGAATCAACACCCTGTTCCAAAAGGACCGAAGCACCCTGAGCTTCGATAAGGGATTCCGAGCTCGAGCTGAATTCAAGATCTATCAATTGATGAAGAATAATCCTTTCTGGTGGACTAGTCAACGTCATGATGGAAAATTGTGGAACCTGAACGCTTATCGTACCGATGTGATCCAAGCACTGGGTGGTGTTGAGACCATCCTCGAACACACCCTTTTCAAGGCAACAGGTTTCCCTTCATGGGAAGGCCTCTTCTGGGAGAAGGCGTGTCTTGCGTTCGGTACGTTGTTGATCAGATACGACCATTCTCTCGTTGCGGTTGAGGATGTGAAGGAGGGTGACCTGCTGCTCGGTCCTGATGGAGGTCCACGACGAGCCTTTAACATTGTCAGTGGTATAGATCGTCTTTATCGTATCAAGATTGGGGGCCGAAAAGAAGATCTTGTGGTCACTCCTAACCACATCCTGGTCCTTCACAAAGAACGAGGAGCCGGTAACGTTTACGATGGCCCTGCTCCCCTTGAGCACCGTGCACGAATCGAGGGGCAAATTAGTGATTTGCCGGTGCCTAGCTCTGATCCTGCTGATCCAGATCGACCGAAGAATTTTACGAAGGACCGTGCAAGCTTCATAGAAGCCCTCAGGAGTGCTATAGCCTGGCTGTTGAACGCTGAGCGAGGTCGTACTGGGGAGGCTCACATTCGTAACGCTCTCAACGGTACGATAGGCATCACCACCCGCCAAGAGTCCTACATCGTCAACATTCCCGTTGGTCGTGGGAGTCGTGCTGAATACGCCACCTTTGCCTGGGGTAACCCTCAGCGAACAAATCTTCGTGGCCATGCGAATCATCCACCAGTCTTTTACGCAAGTAAAGAGGAGGCATTCGCGGCAGCGGTTGCCAGAAGTCGTGAGCTGCACGATGCAGGAGAAGTCACTCTCGGTAATCTCCGTGAACGTTTCCTTGAGAAGTCCTCGAATGGTAAGGGCGGAGAATGCAAACTCGATAGCAGCCTGCCCAATACGTTCCTGCTTTGGAATAAGAACGGCTCTGACTTAAAGATCAGAGTTTACTTCTGCCTGCAAGGAGTCAAATATGCACGAAGCTACCGCTTTCCTGCCCTGCCTGAGGATGCGGACACTGTCCGCAACTCTACGGAGAATGACTCTGACCAAGACTCTGATGTGGATGATACAACGTTGACAGCTCTAGAACTCCAGGATGTATCTGCCGCTGAGCGTTACGATACCGTTGAGATGACGGCCGAGGAGTTCGCAGCACTGGACCCTAACGAGAGGAGCAACTACAGGCTCTTCAGATCACCTGGCTTCGAACTACCTGAGGAGACGGTGCCTGTTGATCCCTATTTCTTGGGTCTCTGGCTTGGCGATGGCTCACGGTCCTCTACTGCTATCTTCAGCAACCATGAGGCTGAGGTTCGTGAGTTCTTGATTCAGCACGCTGCAGAGATTGATCTTCACTTGGTTTGGCATGGGCAGTTGAGATACTCCACGGTTGCAAGAACAAGAGTGGGAGACCATCCTCTTCCACCGTGCACCGTGCCTGATCCTGTCAACCGCCCTGAGAGACGTCAAGCCCGACAGACTATCATCAAACAACGTCTTGCGGCTGGGTGGGTAATCCAAGAAGACCGGCTACCAGGTGAAGCTCGTATCTGGCAACCACCCAAGCAAGCTTCCAGTGATATGCACGATGCACAGGAGCGGGCTATAAGTGTTGTGGCTGATTCCCAGGAGACTGACTCTCAGGACAGACTCTCCAGTCCTGTGGACGATGCACAAGACCCCGAGTCTCAGAAGTCTGCTTCGATGGCGTCCGATCCACCACAGCCCATGTCACAGGATGCTGCTCCACAGAGTCGTGGCCTACCAGAGTCAGTCAGTTTGAAGCACTTGCTGAGCAGTCCCCTGAGCTCTGCTCCGGTGTCACCTCAACGACGTCGTGTTGGTGATGCTATGCCTGACCTTGGCTCCTCGTTCACATCGTCACTGGTCTTCCGTGAACGACGCCCATCGCCTGGTCTCTCTATTCCTGAGGACGCTCTTTCTCAACTCAGGTCTGATGATAAGCTCATGAGTCTCGTTGGCGCGCCCGAGGCTGAAGACTACGATGCCGACAATGTCTGCATCGAGTTGATAGATGCTGTTAGCGAGGTTGCTGAGGGTGAGGATGAGGATGATCCACAAGAGGGCCAATACCATACCCGCTTGCAGACAGGTCGTCGAGGCTACGGTGCCCTCCAGGAAGAAGAAGAGCAGCAACTGGTTCAAGAGATCACTATGCACCGTGCAGGCTCCTCGGGTATGAATACGCTGCTCCAGGGTCTTCGTAAGCTCAACGTACTGAGTCACTCGTCGGTTACCGGTTATGAGCACGATGCAAAGCATATACCAGCTGAGTATATGAAAAACTCTCGTTCTGTCCGGCTTCGTGTTCTTGCTGGGCTCCTGGACACTGATGGCTGGTACGTCTATCCCGAAAACATGTTCGGATTTCAGCAAAGTGAGCGTTGGCACTCTAAGCTGTTCTGGGATACGGTTGCTCTTGCACGCTCACTGGGTTTCAGCGTGTGGACCAAGCGAATTACGCAATGGGTTCCGGCTCGTACGCATAAGACTCCTCATTTAGTTGCCCAGATCTTTGGTAACTTACAGGAAATCCCGTGTCTTCTCGCGCGTAAGAAGGCTTCAGAGCGTTTCATCCCGCAAATGCATAGTTTCAAGATCAAGGACATAAGACTGGAGGAAGAGAGTACGAAATGGGCCGGTTTCCGAGTTGACGGTGATCAACTCTACTTACGACACGACTATATCGTACTTCACAATAGCGGCTTTGAAGGTATGTGCACCATGCATAACTAGAGTCACTCTACGAACCATCAGCTAACGAAAACATTTACAGAATCGATGAAGTTCAAGAAGTTGACCAATGCTCAAAGAAGCGGTTTGAATCAAATTCCTAACCGTCGCTTCACTTTATGGTGGTCACCCACCATCAACCGAGCCAACGTCTATGTGGGTTTCCAGGTCCAGCTTGATTTAACTGGCATTTTCTTGCACGGAAAGATTCCTACTCTGAAGATCTCGCTTATCCAGATCTTCCGAGCTCATTTGTGGCAGAAGATCCATGAGTCTGTTGTTATGGATCTTTGCCAGGTATTTGACCAGGAACTGGAATCTCTCGGCATTGAAACAGTTCAGAAAGAGACTATTCATCCTCGAAAGTCTTACAAGATGAACAGTTCTTGTGCCGATATCCTTCTGTTCTCCAACCACAAGTGGAATGTGACCAGACCTTCACTTCTTTACGATACCAAGGATGTTATTGAGCAGACAACTACCAACAAGTTCTGGATTGATGTTCAGCTCCGATATGGCGACTACGATTCACACGATATTGAACGATACACACGTGCCAAGTATCTCGACTATACGACAGACAGTGCCAGTATCTACCCCTCAGCTACTGGTCTCATGATTGGCATCGATCTTGCCTACAACCTCTACTCTGCTTATGGCATGTACTTCCCTGGTCTCAAGGTTCTTGTGCAGCAGGCTATGGCCAAGGTCATGAAGGCGAACCCCGCTCTGTACGTTTTGCGCGAGCGTATCCGAAAGGGTCTACAGCTCTACGCTTCTGAGAGCAACCAGGAGTTCTTGAACTCCCAGAACTACTCAGAATTGTTTAGCAACCAGACACAGTTGTTTATCGATGACACAAACGTCTACCGTGTCACCATTCACAAGACCTTCGAGGGTAACTTGACAACCAAGCCTATCAACGGTGCTATCTTCATCTTCAACCCAAGAACCGGACAGCTCTTCCTCAAGATCATTCACACTAGTGTCTGGGCTGGACAGAAGCGTCTTGGTCAACTCGCCAAGTGGAAGACGGCCGAAGAAGTCGCTGCTCTGATCCGATCATTGCCTGTGGAAGAACAACCCAAGCAGCTGATTGTGACAAGAAAGGGTCTTTTGGATCCTCTCGAGGTCCACTTGCTCGACTTCCCCAATATTTCTATTCGGGCTTCAGAGCTTCAGCTTCCCTTCCAGGCAGCGATGAAGGTGGAGAAGCTTGGTGACATGATTCTGCGTGCCACTGAACCTCAGATGGTACTTTTCAATCTGTACGATGAGTGGCTGAAGAGTATTTCATCCTACACTGCCTTCTCTCGTCTTGTTCTTATTCTGCGCGCGCTCCACGTCAACCCTGACAAGACTAAGCTCATCCTCCGACCTGACAAGACTGTCATTACACATGAGCACCATATTTGGCCATCACTGTCAGATGAGGATTGGATCAAGGTTGAAACGCAGCTTCGAGATCTTATCCTGAATGATTACGGCAAGAAGAACAATGTCAATGTCTCCAGTTTGACGACCAGTGAAGTGCGAGATATTATCCTGGGTATGGAAATTTCGGCCCCATCAATGCAACGACAACAAGCCGCCGAAATTGAGAAGCAACAACAAGAGCAGGCACAGTTGACCGCTGTGACTACGAAGACCCAGAACGTCCATGGCGAAGAGATCATTGTTACCACAACCTCGCAATTCGAGCAGCAAACATTTGCCTCCAAGACTGAGTGGCGAACACGAGCCATTGCTACATCCAACTTGCGCACACGAGCAAAGAACATTTATGTCTCGTCGGTTGACAATGATCTTGACGAGATCACCTACGTCATGCCAAACAACATTCTGAAGCGCTTCATCACCATTGCTGACCTCAGAGTTCAAGTGGCCGGTTACCTGTACGGTTCCTCAGCCCCCGACAACGACCAGGTCAAGGAGATCAAGTGTATCGTCATGATCCCCCAGATTGGCGGCCTCCGCAACATCCAATTGCCCCAGCAACTTCCTCAGAGCGAGTTCCTTGAAGGAATGGAGCCTCTGGGTGTGATCCACACCGTCTCTGGCAGCGAACTACCTTACATGTCTGCCATGGATGTGACAGAACACTCAAAGCTCCTCGATGCGCATAACGAGTGGGACAAGACCAACACGGTCACGGTCTCGGTTGCATTCACACCTGGCAGTGTATCTCTATCGGCGTGGGGCCTCACACCAGCAGGCTACAAGTGGGGAGCTGAGAACAAGGACACCCAGAGTGATCAGCCTCAAGGATTTACTACAACGATGGGTGAGAAGCGAAAGCTGTTGCTGAGCCCACGGTTCAGGGGATTCTTCTTGGTACCCGACGATGGCAAATGGAACTACAGCTTTATGGGCAACGCGTTTGCTGGAATGGAGAAGAGGCCTGTCCATGTCAAGCTGGATACGCCACTGCCGTTCTATAGCGACCAGCACAGACCAGTGCATTTCGTTAACTTTGCAGAACTGGAGGATATTTGGGTGGACCGATCGGATAACTTTGCTTAAAGTAGTGGGTAAATGGGCGTTGTTTTATCAAAGAAGGGAGCATTTCATTCTGTAATCAATTAGTTGACCTGGGCAGACTGGGTGTATTTTTTTTGCATGTTGTAAAACAGCTATGGTAAAAATGACAAGAAGGAGAAATTGAAGCCGAGATAACGCATCACTTGATTTGATTAGTGACGGGATGATTTCCTTATATGGTGTTGATCACATTTGCAGAGGATTTGGATTACGCCATCCTCGTAGCTGAATATAGGTACTCTAATATGGTCATAACTTAGGATATGTTTATCATAATAAACCCTCAAATTTTGAATAAAATTAGACTATATTTATTTCTTATCATAAAGTGATCTAAAATCATGTAGAATTGAATTATCTAATAGATCTGGATCGCACACTTGCACGGGATCTAGTATAGACAGAAATTGGTTTCTTTTCTTTTTTTCTTTTGCTCCCTAGGGTGCAAAGTCTAAAAAGAAGTCATCGACATCGACCAGCAAAGATGCATGCGGATGTAGATGACGGATAGTGACAGGGGTTCGTATGGATGACCCATGTCGATAGCCGGATGATTGACCGTGTCGTTGGGAGAAGGGGAGATGGAATATGGAGATGTTAAACTGTAGGTGGCAGAATTGGGAATAGATTTGTGCAAGGGCCGTGGTGTACTAAAAGGCGGCTTGACCGAAGGCGTGGAAGCGCGCTGAGCTGTCAGTCAGCTGCGTGGGGGAGTAAAATTGGTCATTTATGCATTCATGCGAATACTCGAAGCGAGGTTATGAAATTCGAAAGCTTGGATAGTTTGATAGGTAGTGACGGAGTAAAGTCAAGTTGGTTAGTTGATAGAAGATCTTATGGTAGTTTCGGTAAAGACTTTTTCAAAGATTTCCCCCTCCTATTTAGGTTTTTCGTTTACCTATAGTCGCCTATGTTATACCTAACGATATCTTTGGAAATTCAGTGAAGATCATTTCTCTCTCCATGCTGTGGGGCGAATGGCATTAGGACGGGCGTAGGTGGGTACCTACTTAATCTTTGTTATTTTTGGCCGTTGAGTTTTCAGGGGTTGAGAGCTGGAGATCTACGCGAATTTCGCTGACGTCGATTACTATTCTTGTCTTGTCAACCCAACCCAGGCCATGTCAGGCGACCCCATGTCATTTTGCCTCCTTGACAAGTGAAGTGACCCGCATGCCTACATGCCTTAGTCTAGGCGTTCTGTACCTGCAGTAAGGAGCCTGTAAGGTGAGGCAAGATTTGACTAGGGATGGTTACAAGGTGGTTCGAGCCAAAGATGGCGTCAAAGACCAGGCCCTGCCTGGGCTGCCATTGCTCGGTAAGATGGACGATCCCTCCCCAGAATTAGGTCTTGGGTTCACGGCAAGCAGGCAGGCAGGCAGGCCTATCACTTGATGAGACAATGCTCCGGCCATGACTGGCTTATTCAACATCACGTAAAGTGAGCTTTGTTCAATAGTCTTGTCTCATTGTTTAGGGTATCCTAGGTTTGGAATGCATGTGCTGGTCCAACGCTGGTTCAAGGATAACTTCCAAATCAGCTCTTCAGATCAGTTAATTGTCAACATCTGAATTTACTAAGACTGAAAATCATGAGCAAGGAGATTAGATAAGATCAACAGATCCAAAACCGTTCGTGTCAATGTTTCTAATTAATAATATTAAATCTCGGTATATATTACTGACGCATAGACAATCCTGCCTATATCGATCTGTTAAATCACTATATCTAGTGTGTTCAGCGTTTCAAATAGACAATACAGAAGGGTTTTAACGAGCTGCTAACCTAGAGTAATACTATTCATAGGCTAAAAACCTCGATCTATCCGTTGATCTACGGCCTAGCATGTCATTTTGGCACTATTTCGCTGCGATAGATTTGTTGATAAAAGTAATATTGAGCTCGGGATATAGCTGAGATTAGGTTGCTGTCATCGTGGGGAAGCGATACTGTTGCATTCTCTAGGCCAACTGCTACCTACCATCGCCCGCCGCTTGACATCGATGACATTCATTCTTTCCATTAGTGCCCGCGTACTACGTAAAGCCTCAAGGCATTTTCCTGGAAGGCACAGTGACACTTGCTCCTTCTTCAATATTGATCTTCAGTCTGCCTTGATGGCTCTTTCCAAATCTTCAAACAGGTCACATCATGCTCGGGCAACTCCCCCCTGTTCCAACTTCCCCCTCTCAGCCAAGCCTCCATTTTTGCTACTCATCATCCGCCCCCTTTGACAGTATCATCACCTCTTCGTTCCAACTCCAAGCCAGCATCACCACTCAAAATTGAGCCCATTCATCGCCGGATACCCCTAAGGAGTTACCGTCCGACAGCTTACATCCACTATTGCCCATCTTCAATCACACTCAGAGCGGCGCGTGCTCATTCCGCTCCACCACCAACCAGGGTCCTCTGCGCTAGTCAAGGTCCCGACTCCCAACAAGGCCCTGTACGCGCTAGAATGTCCTTCTAGAAGGCCGTACCCGACCTCCTGTTCCTGTTCCTGAACCGGGGCCCTGGGATCCAATCCCCATTGACGTCTCCTTCATGACGACAATGCCAGTGACAGAACCGTCGACTCGACTTGACTTGTCATACTCGCGCATCAGGAGATGCTTGCTAATGCCTCCCTGCCGCCGGAACACCATCTTGCCGGAATCTCAGGCTGCTTTCGGCCTCAACATCATGCGTGTTTCGACTTCAAAACGCCTGTTACCCTACGCGATGCACGCCTTCCGAGGGCCGTCTGATTGATTGGCATGAGGCATTGAGCAGCGCAATCTTGGCCACTCCGAACGGATTGTCAATGCCCGTTCAATAGGGCTGTTCCGGGCACACGCACCAGCACCAGCCACTGTCGATAGCGGCTTCGATATGGGGCGTTCGTCCCTTTGACATATCGTCAGGCTTCAAGCCAAGACACATTTTCTATCTTGGTCCCGGCTCAGAACCGGATAGGTCCAGCCTGATGCAGTATCGCATCGCATACAGCTCTATACTTCTCAGACAAGCAAGCATCTGCGCATATGTCTGAGTTCCCATCTTTTTCGGCATCATGGCCTTTACCAGAAGCTCTCATTTGCATCCATTACTTGCCAAGCCAGTCACTAACAGACTCATCTCGGTCACCAATTCTGATGTGGACGTCGCTGCCCGTTACCGTTCCTCTCAGCCCTCCCCTATTGAGTGATCCAGATAATCGGTTCGCAGGGTCGATTTTCCCGTTGGCTCGACTAGGCCTATGTTCACGTACCCAGGTGCGCCCTGTCCATGAGCCGCGAGGCCACTTATGGCTCTAGGCAATTGTTAGTTGACTGTTGCACGTATCTGGTCCCTGACTTTAGTGCGGGAGCTTGTTCAATCCAGCCACCGTTGACCAGGATGTCGATCTAGCTTGTGCGGAACAACATCATGGCGTGCGCTCACATTGATCAAATCCGGACCAGCCCCGACAACCCGGCGTGCACACTCATCCATCCATGATGGGTTTCTCCCTGCTTTACCATCCAGATTTGCCAAACGGAGGTTCCCGGACAGTGGAGAATGGTTCTGCTTGCGATCTAGTCCAATTGTTAGACACGATCCCGGTTGAGCCATCTACTATAGCAAACCCTGGGTTTGTTATAACCCTCCGCTCCACACCATTACTCCTGTCCTGCACCAAGCACCATAACTGTTTTCTCCCTTGTTGCCACGCCATCAGCTCGGCACCCACTCTCTGTGGCTCTTTCTTTGGAAAGGCGGCGAAAAACCTGACAATGGCCGTTTTGCTGCTGTGTTTCTACGGCTGTTCTTGGCCACCTCAGTGTGGTCTAGTCTCACGCTCTTCAAGCGAAGCGCGTTTCAAGTTGGCATTGTGCCCCAATAAGCACCTCCGCCCACCGTCCTTTCTGTGTCATCTTTTCCAGCAGAGGTAAATTTTCCTAATTGTTCTATGCGCAGGGGCTTTACAATGACAAATTGCCATCTAATCGGGAGAGTTTGTCTTCAAAGCAATGCTATTACATTGTGCTCTTATCCTTGCTAGTCATGATGGATGCCAGGGGTGGCTCTTGTTTCTATATCAGGCACCCTGGAGACCTTGCAATGGACATAAGATCGTCAAATTGACCACCCTCCAGACCCTGGCCTTGGTTAACAGGTAGTCTCCGCAGCCCAGCACTTGTCGGACGGGGATTGTTCTCATACCGGACTGGGCAAAATCTCCAAGTGCTTTAACCTGCAGCATGAACGCAGAGAGGCCAGTGATCCACTCCCTCTGCGACCCTGCTCTAGCTACTCCGTCATCAGACGATATAGGCCTGCCCTGGTACTGGCAACGCTTGCCAGGTTACTAGCCCCTGTGTTAAATACGTTTACTGACCCCAGGCCGGGAGCTAAAAGAGATCTTGTGAGGGGACGTATCCTATCATACAAAATAAAGCATTACCGCTTCTACAAACTCGCCTTCCTATCGACTGCCTTACTCGGTGTAGGAGTGGTATGTCCTAATAGTATTCATCCTAATCAAGACCTTCTCTTATGCCTTCTCTCCAAGACAGCAGCTTCGGATTGAATGCGCATTCAACACACTCCTTTGGACTACTCACAACCGTTACGCTATTATAACTCCTGCCTGAGCTCACCCCCCCAACACGGCCCTCCAACGCCAGTCGCCAGCGTCTCACTCAACTACGGAAACGGGAAAGCCTCTGGCCCGGTACCAATCAGTGAAAATTCAGACAATATATGTGGCAAGCTGCTTAGTAGCTAGTAACGCTATCGACTTACACTTCAGACGCAAAATACAACAACCGGAAGCCTAGCTCGACGCACACAAATCACACCGTTTTGGACACCACTAAATAACCCTTTCTCTTCCTCGCCGTAGCCCGCAAGGGCTTCATCCTGTCAAATTCTTTCCATTCAGAGCCCAGCGGCCGTCCAGAGCGGTTCGCTCTGGAGGACCTCATGTATCGGAGGCACGCTGGCGGGCAACTATCGAGTGGGGGATTATACCGTGGACTATTCGGGTCAGGGCTCACAATCAGGACAGCAAAATCAAAATCAGCAAGCGTATGATACGTCACTTCATCAGCGTTCACGACACCAGCAACCTCGGGCCTCTATTCACCATCCTGGAGGCCCGGCTGCTGGTATTCATGGCACTCCCGACCCGCATCACGGAAACCCTCATGTCCAGCACGCAGCAATGGCTCAACACCATCAGCATCAATCACCACAGATGGTCATGGACCCTTCTCACCTAGGACATCATCGTCTGGGGCCGCCTCAGTTTGGAGCCCCAGGACAAGTTATGGCCCCTATGTACCAGACTCTTTCGACCCCAACACCACCGAATCACCCTCAGCATTCTGTGCCTCCACCCGGCTCTAAGCGGCCACGACCCAGTGATCTTGATCTATCTGTTACAGGAATGGCTGACTTGGACCATTCGGATCTCAGTGGCATGCAACAGACACCTTTAGGAGCAGTATATGCTCACGCTGCCGCCGTGGCAGTTTCACAGCCTCAACACCAACCTATACATCACCACCACCACCTCCCCGACTCGGAGCCACAACCCAAGATGATGCGCCGCGACGACGGCTTAGGGGGAGCCCCAAGCGTTGTGGGACA
This sequence comes from Fusarium agapanthi, assembly GCA_001654545.1. Classification (NCBI taxonomy): domain Eukaryota; kingdom Fungi; phylum Ascomycota; class Sordariomycetes; order Hypocreales; family Nectriaceae; genus Fusarium; species Fusarium agapanthi. The sequence goes on from LTDI01000482.1 coordinate 15,325, forward strand.
GATTGGGATGCCGGATCCAGCACCTCGCCCCCGTGGCCCTAAACTGAAGTTCACGCCAGAAGATGACCAGCTGTTGATCGAACTGAAGGAAAACAAGAACTTGACGTGGAAGCAAATAGCAGACTTCTTTCCAGGACGATCTTCAGGGACATTACAAGTTAGATACTGTACGAAGCTCAAAGCTAAAACAACGAACTGGACCGACGAGACGGTACGTTAGCCAGCAAACTAACCCTTGATAACCTTGGTGGTGTGATTGAAGAACTTGCTGACTTTCTCCCTAGGACCAAAAGCTCCGAACTGCCCTTCAGGACTACGAGAACGAGAAATGGAGAATCGTCGCGAATAAAGTTGGCACTGGCTTTACTCCTGCAGCGTGTCGAGAACGGGCTGAGCAGCTGATGGTTGAGGATCCAGCAACTTTGGCGGCTTTGTCACAGTCATTATCACCAGCTGTAGCCCCAAACGCAGAATCCGAAGAGCCCTTATATTCCCATCATCAGCTTCAATAATAAAAGAAAAATAATTATGCCAGCGGAGGGTTCATTCTATAATCGCGACGCATCAAAAACACCACATTTCCCTTTCAGAACGCTCCTTATTTCTTTACGATCATTCGACCTACGCCCAAACACATTCGCTTTTGCATTTGGCTGCTCTCAGTCAACATAATAACCATTACGACAACTTTAACAACGACCCCAAGGCCTTCTTCCTAGAGTTGTCGACTTGAACAGACCGGTTTCAGCCCAGGTAGGGCACAACGCACCCACAACTTGTTTCTTTTATCCTTGTATTAATTTCTTTTGTTCCGTGCTTTAGAGGCTTCGTTTCATTGTTCTTTCGTATTCGAGACTGGCCTTTTCTTGTCACAAACCCTTTTTTTAACATTAATCATTCTTCACTTCCCCATTCCCCTTCTCAAAAAATTGTCTTGTATTCCGTTTTGTTACGTCTATGATCTCCTATGTCGCTTTACGAAAAAAACTATAGACCTGGGAGCCCCGGAAAAGGAGAAAGAATTATTTACATGCACTTAATATTCCTCATCCTTCAGCCAGGCGAAACCGTCCAATCGCTTGGGATATGTGGCTGATCACACTTTCTTGTCACTTATTACCCTTATCTTATAACTATATTCTACCTCTTAATCATTGATGTACGGGAGCAAAAGCAGGATCATGGGCGGAGCAGGTTTCCTTTTTTGGCGCAGCGTATTTTCGGGTTTGTGTATGTAGAACGACGGACGAACAGGAGCATATTGTGATGTTTCTTGATACCACAGAAGAGGAAACGGAGCATGTAACCGTAGAGCACGAAAGGAAAGGCTGGGGCTGGGGGTGGCTGGACTCGGATTCGGGAGACGAAGTCCAGTATAGCTATCGGGGTGCCATGATTCAGGAACACTTGGAGGACGAAAGCGCTAGATAATAGAAGACAAGATCTGCTCGATCATCATAGAATCACGCCATGAGGCTCCTCTCTCTCAGGTCCAGAGTCGTGACGCTAGAAAGACGAGAAAATGGAGCCGGTTCACCTCGACTCCGAACGTTGTGATGCCCTATAGTTGAAGCCTTGAAACAACATATACCGCCCAAACTGCAAAGGTTCCCTCGGATCTGGCTCAGAGCACCCCCCTGTATGCTTTGTCTCACCGGAAACCGGTCTCCACAGTTGAGCTAGACGAAACGAAAGTGTTTATGCTTTAAATCCCTGCCACACTCCGCGCATCTCGTCCCTGCCCATGAAATGTAGGCATGTATGTATGTATGTATGTATGTATGCATGTATAGGGGGGGGCTGCGATCAGTTATGATATAGGTAGGGTAAGGCGGGACCTTGCCACGTAGCTATCCGTACAGAGAGACAGTGCTGCGGCACAATCGCCATGGTTGCCGACTGGCGGGGGCCAACCCTGAAGAAAAGGCTGCCGATGAGCGGATGGAGCTGATGAAACGGAGGGCAAAGGGCCCTTTGGGTGTCATGTCACCTGTGGCTTTAAGGCGGTCCAGTCCGTCCCACCGGTGTCCTCGTGATGTTAATACTTTGTCGACAGGCTATATAACAAGAACAGTGCAGAAGGCCCGATCTTGGCTGTGATGGGATGAGATGAGTTGATGGGATGGTGCTTTGTTGTTTGCCTGACCTTGAGAGAGGGACCCGCCTGGTTCTGATTAACTTGTTGTATTACACCGCATGGGATGCGAGTCACGGCGCTAAACGATGGCTTTTTTTGAACTGGAGGTACAAAGAGTAACAGTTATTTCAGATATGCGGGTGCGCATGCGTGGTGTCTCATTGTGACGTGTTGGGAAGTGAGCAGGAATGGACAGTATGTATGCATGTGCGAGCGTGCGTCTGTAAGAGACGCGTTGAGCGGTCACGCGACGCCAAGTGCAGTCGCACAGCGGCCGAGAGGAGGTAACACAAGATGTAGGTCGCGTAGCTTGCTGTGTTTGGATGATCTTCATGCTCCGGGGTTGAGGTCGTGTCGAGCCACGGCTATCGAGGCCATCTCAGAGCTGAGAGCATGAAAGAGCAGCAGCTGTGCCACATCTCATTACAGGTAGCTAGCTAGGAAGCAAGCAAGCAAGCAAGCAAGACAACAGTACCTACATGTCGGAGAGCCGGGGAACGTAGAGTGTTACCGCCGCTGAAACATCTCTTTCGAAATCTCCGATGTGCAGTCTCTAAGCGAGGCGTTATGGCTGGCTGATGTTGTTGACTTGATGTAGGTACTGCATAATATCATAAAGCAGACTGCCCGATCTGTGAAAAACTAGGCCTGAAACTGGCTTCAAGTCCCGGTTGCTACACTGACGATGCGTGATAAAACTTGGGGCACAACACCCCCTTCCAGTCTTGGTCATGGATTTGTCAACCCCCCGTCGACCGAGACTTTTTGACCCATCCCAGGGCTATAACGGTCTGAGTTTTCAGGTCACATCGGTAGCCAGAGATGGATAGGATAGAGAGGAGAGGAGAGGGAGGTTGGGTCGATATGACGGCGGTGTTTGGTGATGATGCATTGCGACGCTGAACTTGGTTAAGATGCCTGCATGTTTCTTTTTCGCCCCACGAGAGAGATGGGCTTTAAAACGTTTGTTTCATCTGGTTGGCAGAGCGGTTTTCGAGAGGGTTAGCGCTAGTCGATAACCACCTGTCTTATGGCCTATATAACTCAGTCTTATAAGTTGGGTTGAGTTTAGGCCCCTGGTAATCGAGACCGAGGAAGAAACAAACGCAACCAAACAAAACGAAACGAAACACGCCACTTCCGGGAATTCCCAGTCGCCTTGTCAAATGCGACAGGACATATCCCCCAATGCGGATGTGAGCCTTGTTAGTTCATTATCTCTTGCTGTCTGCTCTTGCAAGGATGCAGACGTTGGCCCAGAGCCGATCACAACCCTGAATCTGCCAGGTGCCTATTTGGACAACACTCATGGCCCATGCTCATCCAATGTGCGGAGTGAAGTTGGATTGACCACAACCGTTGGCAGGGCACGTCCCCGGATCTCCAATAGCCATGACTCTGTCATCATTTTCCTGCATCTGTCCCGGAACCGTTGAAGCAACTTCCGAGTTGATCCACATCTAGGGTTCTGCCAGCCTCCACCAGCTCGACCAAGGTGCCGTGGCCCGTAACGTCCAGTCCCGGGTCTAGGAACGCTGCCATCTCAATTAGCCAGCCGTTGAAGTCCCTGATCTCGGTTGATCTGCCGGCACGAACGTCTTGCAGCATGGAGCTTGTGTTCTCCCCAACTTTGTGACCCACTCGATAAATCGTGTCCTTCAGCTGAGGATGTGAGAATCTTTCCTGCAGGCTCTTGGGCGAGAGATCGATGACCGTCTCAGGCTCGCCTAGTAATCGTCCTTCCTGCCGTCCAATGATTTCTGCGCTGCTCTCGTGGGCCACTAGAAGTTGGAGCACTTGACTTGCTTCGCTTAGAAGTAGGTCAATGACTCGTGGGAGCACTCCATCTGATTCAGTGAATAGAGCTCCATTTTTGCACCCCAGAATAGCTGTCAAAGGGTTGATTACCGCGTTAACGACGAGCTTTTCCAATTGCAGAATCCAAAGTTCTCCCCTAGGCACAGACCTAGCCTCTAGGTGAGGGGCTTCCAGTAGCTGCTTGACTAAGTAAGCTGTTTTCCCGAGCGAAATGGAGTTCGGGAGAACCGCTCCGACGACAACATCAGCTTGGGAGGCATGAAAACTTTTGAATGTTCCCTGGGATGTCACTCCATGTGTTGTAACACAAGCTAAGAAGTTAGGCTCATGGCTGCTATGATAGCGATGGGAAACGTATAAGGATCCATGAGGAGGCCACAATTTCGACATTCCGTTTTGAGCGAATAACACAGTGCTGTTTCGGTCGAGGTATCCTCGAACTCGGTCAACCTGTGGCAGGGCAGCTGAAGCCTTGGTCAAGACGATGAGGTTCTTTAGTTTTTCGCCATCGGCGACCTCTCGCACTGGGCCGAAATCCGGCTCATTCTCTGTCCACCATTCAATATCGAAGTCTTTGTTCTTCTCCAGCTTGCCCTGACGCAATATTTCAATGCCGTCACTCTCGATCCATTGCTCCAAGAGCTCCTTTCTGTGAACAACTAATGTGATTGGGGGCCGGTCAGGCGCTTGGGCCAGTGAACTTGCGAAGAGGCGGCCTAAGTTACCTACTCCTAAGACATAGATCCGTTGGTCGGAATCACCAGAAGCAGACGAGGTTGAAGGGTCAGAACCATTGTAAGAAGCAAGGTTGGACAGGTTCCATGAAAACAGCGTAGGGGTCGGCCTTACGTCATTGCAACATACTTCCAGCCATGAGGGTCTCTGAGAATACATTCTGACTGAAGCGACTGAAGCGAGAGGCCAAATCCGGCGTGGACAGGTAGCAATATTGAGGCGGTGAGACTGATTAAAATTGAACAAGATAGACCGCATTTTGAACCCTAATAGATTGGAAAGCCTGACTGTATTATACGAGGACCGGTAGTGCCGGCACTTGTAGGAAGAGATGGACTCGTCGTCAGTCGATCAGAGACGCTAGATGTGTCGTATGTTCCTGATGGAGACGGGCTGTCTGTCATTGGGAAGCTGGGACGGGACCCAATTGGGAGATATTTATCGGACCGATGGTGAAGACATAGCTTCTATTGAGTTTGAAGAGTGGAATAACCCAGAAACTGATGATTTGTTATGGTTCGACTATATGCAACTCATTGTGGATGGTAGTTGAAAATAAGGAAGGTGGTGATCTGAACTCAATGCTGGGGCGGGTGGAGTTGGTCTCACAGTGCAGATAACAAGGTTGAGGTAATTGCACTGTATTTCCATGACAGTCCAACAGACTAGACCAGCAACTGTAGGTAATTCAGACTCGAGATCCTTACATAACAAATTGGACAACTTTAGCATGGTAGGAACCGATATAATGTTGCTACAAACTTGTAATCAATTACGATTCGAAGTGTATTTTCAACACACTTGAAGCCGTGGAGTCATCCCTAAGATAAACTTGGACAGATGAGAAGTGCCCAACTGTGGCTCAGTTGAAACTAATAACTTCAATGTAAATAAAGGATATTAAAAGAAAGAAAATATACAACAGTAAGCATAAACTCTAAAGCAACTAACTTGGCTGTCTTTCTGCCAATGATGTTCCAAGCTATTGCTAGTAACTATCTCAGTTGAGGCGCACATCGATTTCCAATTAATAGAGACCCGCTTGGTGCCTGGATTCCTGTGCGCACCAATCAACACACGCCCCTCAAAATTTAGCACGCCCTGTAGCCTAGACTCGTCTTTCATCTTCACTTCTTCGACGTCATTACAGACTATCATTTGCGTACAAAGGCGACTTCAACTTTTCGCAACTGACTGATATTATCATTTCCTCATCTTCCTCTCCAGGATTCAAGCCCCAGATTAATCTTCAGATCGCTAAGATCTTTCAACGAAGCTAGAAGTGCTTAATCAAGTGCGACGTAATCCATACAAATTCTCTCCATTCTCATTCACGCACATTTTCAACCTCCTGTCATTACCCAGAACTTTCAACACATCTCAGGCTTTCACTGGATCATGAGGATGAGGACTCATCAGTGCTAACTCACCACACCCGGATATCCTCTCATTTTGTAAAGCGCAGAGTCGATTACTCAATTTCTCCTTACCCGAGAGCACAAGAAGTGCACCTTCGTGAACTCTGCATCCAGCACGTCCTTCACCATGGCATCTGAAGATACGGTCTCAGATAATCGAGAAGTCGACAAAGCAGCACTTCTTGATCGAATGGTTGCTGCTGCACAACAAAGCGCATCTCAGGATGAGGAAGACAATGAAGAGCAACCGAACACCGAAGGTCTCAATGAAGAAGATGCGCTGCGGAATTTGACTGGCACCGTAAGAGATCAGAATGACCTGGAACGCGACATCACACTTCAAGCCAATGCTGCACTTAAGGAAGCCGAGGATAAGAAGGATCAAAACCGCATCGAAAAGCTGGAAGCCACCAAGCATCGGCTTCAGCTTCAACTGGACAAAGAGAAGAAGCGCCTGGAGAAAGTTGCTCACAGCAATGTCTACCAAACTCGAAACATCCAGAAGGAAATCGCAAAACTCGATGAAGAGATTAGACAAGTGAACAATGACATATCTGATTTCCAGGCACGAATAAAGAAGCGTCATGAAGAAAGCTCTGTGGACGATTCTACCAAGTCCAAATCTACTAGGCTTCCTGGTGAAAGTCACCGTGACTTTCTGATTCGAACTGGAAAGATTACGCCATTTGCCAAGATTGGAGGACCACGACCTGCAGGAATTCAAGGCCAACTCGCTGATACGATCCTGGATGCAGAAGAAGAGGCAGCAGCTGAACAGCTTGGAGGAGAGCTTGAAGGGCCTGCTTCGCATCAACGACTTCGCAGACCTGGATTTGCTCATGAGCTTGATTCGGAACCCGAACCCGCTCAACCTGCCCCTGCTGTTGAGAGTGAGTTCTCGCTGAGGCCAAGAAAAAAACGTCGCGTTCAAAAGGAGCGTAGCCCGTCTGCGGATTTTGAACCCGGAGCATCCGGTTCTGAATCTCACGATGATGATGTCTGGAAGCAAGGGAACGAGGACGATCTAATTAGAGAACAACGCCGTCAGAACAAAGCCAAGGCTAAGGCTGCCGATCAAGAACAGATCGATCTTAGTAAGATCGACGATGGCAATGAAGTCCACTTCAAGGCCCGTTTGAACGACTGGGTGACTCGAAGAAGTCGTGCACGGAGGGCTCGGAAGCAAGCAGTCGACGTGTCTGCTGATGCAGGAGAGAGTGATGAAGAAGAAGAGGAATGGTTCAAACCGGCCCCTGACTTTCCCGACTACAACTTTGGTGACGATTTGAAACTGCCTGGAGATATCCACCCGTCGCTGTTCGGATACCAAAAAACAGGTGTACAATGGCTTGCCGAACTTTATAAGCAGAACGTCGGAGGCATCATTGGTGATGAGATGGGCCTGGGGAAAACTGTACAGCTTATTGCCTTCATCGCAGCTCTCCACTACAGCAAAAAGCTACGCCGTCCTGTCATTGTTGTTGCGCCTGCTACACTTCTGCGACAATGGGTGAGTGAATTTCATCGCTGGTGGCCACCACTTCGCGTGTCTATCTTGCACGCTTCTGGTAGTGGTATGATGAATCCCAAGTTCGAAGACGAGTACGATCTGGATCATTTCCAACCCTTGGCCACCAAGTCAGAAAAGGCTGCTCAAAGAATCGTCAACGGAGTCGTCAAGAGTGGGCATGTCTTGGTAACGACGTACACTGGCCTCCAAACGTACGCCGAGACTTTGCTGCCAGTTCAATGGGACTATGCAGTTTTGGACGAAGGACACAAAATTCGTAACCCAAACGCCGAAATTACTGTTACTTGCAAAGAACTCAACACACCGAATCGTGTTATTCTCTCGGGAACACCAGTCCAGAATAACTTGACCGAACTGTGGTCACTCTTCGACTTTATCTACCCTATGCGATTGGGAACCCTCGTCAATTTCAGAGCCCAATTCGAGATCCCGATTCGTCAAGGTGGTTATGCCAACGCGTCTAATCTCCAGGTCATGACAGCAGAGAAATGCGCAGAGGCATTGAAAGAAACAATCGGAGAATATCTACTTCAGCGTTTGAAGGTCGATGTCGCAGCCGATCTCCCGGAAAAGACAGAGCAAGTGTTGTTTTGCAAATTGACTGATGGCCAGCATAAGGCGTATGAGACTTTCATTAAATCGGATGAGGTCTCGGCCATCTTGAATCGAAGGCGACAATCACTTTACGGCATTGACATATTGCGCAAAATCTGTAACCACCCAGATCTGCTCGACAAGACTCTTGCAAAGAAAGCTGGCTACGATTTTGGGAACCCCAAGCTATCTGCAAAACTGCAGCTCACAAAAGATCTGCTACAAAAGGTCATGATTCCCAATGGACACAAGACGCTCCTCTTCTCACAAGGTAAACAAATGCTGAACATTATCGAGAAGTGCATCAGCGAATGTGGAATCTCTTATGTGCGAATGGATGGAGAGACACCCGTCGACCAGCGCCAACCAATGATCGACAGATTTAATGAAAGCCCGGATATTCATGTCTTCCTTATGACAACGCGTACTGGAGGATTGGGAACTAATCTCACTGGTGCTGATCGAATCATTATCTTTGACCCTGACTGGAATCCTTCAACAGACCTCCAAGCTCGAGAAAGAGCATGGAGACTCGGTCAGAAGAAGCCGGTAAAAATCTACAGACTGATGACGGAAGGGACCATCGAAGAGAAGATATATCATCGCCAAATTTTCAAGCAGTTCATGACGAACAAAGTTCTGAAGGATCCAAAGCAGCGTAGCAGTTATGACCTGTCAGACCTCTACGATCTCTTCAGTTACAACACAGGGGAAGATGCGAGTGCCAACCGAAGCGAGCTCTTCAAAAAAGCAGAAGTTGAACTTCCTTCCGGGGATGGCGAACAGGTGCAAACGTCAGAACCAACCCAGAATGTGGCCGGCGGCACAGATGTGGAGAGCAAAGAGCTCCGGCAGATGGGCCTGGTAGCTGCGATGGAAGACTTCCGAGAAGACAAGTCTGTTCACGACGAGAAGCGCATGCTGGACGGTATCTTCGCCAAGTCAGTCAACAATGCTTACGACCATGAGGCTATTGTGAACGGGCCCCAAAAAGCAAAGGCGGATATATCTGTTCTGCAACAAGAAGCAAATATGGTAGCCCGCCAGGCTGCAGCACACCTTCGCCAAGCTGGCGCAGAAGCGAGAAGAGTTCCCATAGGCACTGTTACATGGACTGGCGAGGTCGGGCAGGCTGGCCGTCCTGGGGCTAACCGTCGCCGTGGAGGGCCAAGCTCAGCGGCCATCATGAGTAATCTAGCAGACCGTCAAGGTCTTGATACAGGGAGTGGGGGAAGTTCTCGTTCAGGAACTCCTAGTGCAGACAAGAATTTAAAGTCTAAAGACTTTGTGGCCATGATCAAAACATTCATCAACCGCCACAACGGTCGAGTCCCCAGCAAGATGTTAGTAGACCACTTCAACCCCTACTGTCCTGGCAAGAAGCAGAGCGACGAGTTCAAAGCTGCTTTAGACAAGGTTGCAGTATTGAACAAGACTGGAGGTGCCGGTAGAGGGATCTGGACGCTCAAACCAGGTGTAAAATAACAGGGATGAACAAGGCATGATTTGGCGAGGAGTTCAGGAGACATCAATATCATATATAGTAGACACAGCGGCTTATAAATGTATACAATTGCTTTTTTATCTCACGTCATCATACATCGTCAAGCGTACAGCTGAAAGGTATCACATCGTGGAACAGATCTGACAAGCAGGATGATTCATAGGCCTTCTTCGGGCGAATTCATAACTGTCTACTGCGTCCTAACCCATAACCTGGCCAGGCTCTGCAGTGTAGACTGGAGACCAGGCGAAAAAGCCGTTCCCCTCGTGATTCTCAACGCCACAGAAAAACCAGATAGCGAATCTCCTGTCCGATCCAAGCCACCCATGAGCGAGCAGCTTAGAGACGACGACCACGGCGACCACCCTTTCTGCGGGTAGAGTCGGAGGGAGTAGGGGTAACGTCCTCAATTCGGCCGATCTTCATGCCAGCACGGGCGAGGGCACGGAGAGCAGACTGGGCACCGGGACCGGGGGTCTTGGTACCGTTACCTGCATGTGAATTAGAACGACTGTCTGAGTGAGGGGCACTCCCAATTGAACTTACCACCAGTGGCACGGATCTTGATGTGAAGAGCGTTGATGCCAAGCTCCTTGCAGCGGGCAGCGACGTCCTGGGCAGCCAACATGGCAGCGTAGGGGGAGGACTCGTCACGGTCGGCCTTGACCTTCATACCACCAGTAACGCGGGTGATGGTCTCACGGCCACTGGAATCACCCAAGTTAGCCTCATTGAACCATATAACATAGCAAATTGCTCCTCCAAAATTCATGTTCCTTATTCATGGGCTGACGAACCTCAGATCGGTGACGTGGACGAAGGTATCGTTGAAGGAGGCGAAGATACGGGCAACGCCGAAGACCAGCTCGCCTGTTGAAACAATTTTGTTAGTCCATGATCTGTCTTTTCCTCAATCTGCTCGGAATTCGTCCAAGGGTGGTCGCATACCATCGCGAACGGAGGGTCCGAGGGAGATGTTCTCCTGGGGAGCGCGGGTGGTGGTCTTCTTGGGAGCCATTTTGAAGGGATGGGCGACTGCTGGTTATTTCGTCACTTGGCGGTTGAGAATGAGGATCTCCAAATGTTATTTGCGCACCAAAAATTCGGCAAGTGCGATCGATGGGCGGTGGAACGTGGCAGGATTGGAAGTTTGCCAAACCCTACGGGACCCATAATTTCGGCTGAAAATTTCTGTTAGCAAAAAGGCGGGCGTTCCCTTTCTTCAACCCACGCTTCCGACCGACAACCACTAACCGACCTCTGCAACAGCCGTCGCCGACAAAATGGGTGCTACGTATGTGAATCCTCCCTGAGGACGTGGACGATATGGGCAGATGCCCTGGTTCTCGAGAATTCTTTTGCTTTGCGGATTGCCGTGGTCCTCTCGCTGGAAAGTCACGGTCTCTGAATTGAGTCGTTGGCCGCCAGCTCGATCTTTCTTGAGCTTCTCCCTCAATTGTTCTAGGCTTGGAACACAGTTTGGGCATCGAGAGATGTTGCTTGGGGTGTTGGAGATGAAGATGAAATACTCTTCTTTCCCAAAATCATTATCGTCGAATTGCACGCGGTCGCTGAAACATGCACCACAGACCAATTCTTCGAATATCTTTCTTGAACTTTATGTTCGAGGCGTTGTCGGATGAGCGGTCAAGGAAATCACCTCGATCCTCGTATCGTGGTCTTCCAGCTCACCGATGAAAAATATCTTTCGAGTTAGCCAAGCGGAGAATGCTGCATTGCAACAGTTCTCGCACCGGCGCTCTGTTCCATACCACGTCCTGTGGTATCGTGGACTGCGAGCTAATCTGATTCTATAGCGTTCCTACCAACGACCAGATCTTGGTCCCCGAGACCCTTCTCAAGAAGCGCAAGTCTCAGGAGAAGGCCCGCGCTGAGCGCACCGACGCCGTTGAGAAGAAGAAGGCTGTAAGTACTATCCTCTGTTTACTCTGGCACTATGATGGAAAACATACATTCATCAACTAGACTCCGGTCGATGCTGTTGATAGTTAACCTTCTTTCGGGTCTGACATTGCCTGACTGATTTCAATCATTTCTTCATCCAATTGCAAGACATGGACTGACCAGTTTGAAATAGGCCAACAAGGAGAAGCGTCAGGTCATCTTCAAGCGTGCTGAGAAGTACGTCCAGGAGTACCGCGATGCTGAGCGTGAGAAGATCCGTCTTCACCGCGTCGCCAAGGCCGAGGACTCTGCTTTCGTCCCTGCCGAGGCCAAGCTGATCTTCGTTGTCCGCATCAAGGGTATCAACAAGATGCCCCCCAAGCCCCGCAAGATCCTCCAGCTCCTCCGTCTCCTTCAGATCAACAACGGTGTCTTCGTCAAGGTCACCAAGGCCATCACTGAGATGCTCAAGGTCGTCGAGCCCTGGATCGCCTACGGTTATCCCAACCTGAAGAGCGTCAAGGAGCTCGTCTACAAGCGCGGCTACGGAAAAGTCAACAAGCAGCGTGTTGCCCTCACCGACAACGCCATCGTCGAGGAGAACCTCGGCAAGTACGGCATCGTCTGTGTTGAGGATCTCATCCACGAGATCTACACCGTCGGCCCCAACTTCAAGCAGGCCTCCAACTTCCTCTGGCCCTTCAAGCTCTCCAACCCCACTGGTGGCTTCCGCCCCCGCAAGTTCAAGCACTTCATCGAGGGTGGTGACCTTGGCAACCGTGAGGAGGCTATCAACGCTCTCGTCCGCCAGATGAACTAAGCGTTGGTTTCTTGTACAAAAAAAAAAGGGCTCTCAAGGGATCGGTCGTTAGGACCTAACGGATTCAAAAAAGATTTGCATTTGACTGCTCGGCGTTCTTATCATGACAGGGGATATGGCAATTGATACCGTGATTAATGACACCCGAGTTTTCAAATTATTCTATCAGTGATGTTCTATGATGTGAAGCAATTGTGAAAAGGTTTCTCACGTGCCGTCTGGATGCTCGCCATAAATGTGAGGGGTATTAATAATGCCAATTATACATATGGAGAACCACTTTTAAATCTATGGGTCTTGAATCTTCATGTCTCCAAAGATTGGGTAGCTATTCTACATCTTGATATCAAAGCTTGTGCCACAACCACAGCTACTGGTAGCAAGTGGGTTATCAATGATCTTGAACTGTGAGCCGATCAACTCCATTGTAAAGTCGACTTTGCTGCCCTTGAGGAGATCGAGAGACGGCTCGTCGAGAATGATCTTGGGGCCTTCTTCCGAGGTTGTGACCGAATCAGCGTCGTCGGGGATGTACTGGAAAATGGTATCGTCCTCGTTCACTATGGATGACCACTCGGCGGCGTGCTTGGCTGGTAAAGTAACAAGGCTCATGAGATATTGGAAGCCATGGCAACCACCACTCTCGACTTGAATCCTTAGGGCAAGGTTCGGGTTGCCGTCCTTTTCCATGATCTTGTTGAGACGCTTTGAGAGTCAGCAGTGTCTCCATAGGATCCTTCCTTGTTGCAATTACCTTAGCGGCTCGTTCAGTAATCTCCAGCATCATCTCATTGCCATCCTCATCTTGTTGGGGATTTAGTATAGCCCGCGTCTTCTGTTGGATAGCAGTAGTCGAGAATTGCCTCGCAGCTGTTTCTCTTGAATTGAAGTCCCACGACCGTCTCGGATGAGCATATGTTCTGGATTGTGCAATGGTGATATGAGGGGTTCGTAGTCGAGATGGGGGAGTGCATCGTGGAATAAGGAACTCGAGAGGCGTTGAGGTCTGGGACGTCGTTGTGTAGCTTCGTCGTGCAAGTTGAATAAAAGAATTGGCGGTCGATTGCGCATCAGCGCAGTGAATTCGAGCCATTGTGAGGTAATGATTTGAAGGAATTGAGGTTGTAAGGATGATGTTGGAGGGAAGTGGAATTCCGTCGCGCATCTATTAGTTATGCTGAGAAATCCATGTCACAAGCCGATTCCGCTTGCCTCCCGGACCTCGAAATTCTTCTACGGCCCGGAGACCGAGAGAACCTGGAGGGCAAGGTCCGGCTCAACGACGGATAAGACCCTTTTACCGCCGTTGTATTCCGAAGGTCACTGATGAAGACATCTTTATATGACAGCATTATGAGACTATATTGATCCCATGAATTTTACTAGCCCTTTCAAGGCTTTGTTGATCTATTATTGCCTTTTAATACTGATGCATTTTCTTATGCTATGGTAAAGTTTGTCAAAGAATTTATACCGTTGACCGTGTATAAAGACGGGAGGGCACAGAAGATGGCAGAAGACTTTCGGCTGATTACGCATAACTCTATTCAGCACTGCAGCTACTGTTTTCTCAACATTCGTAGCTCTTATCAAACAATATATTCAATACCTTTAAACCAAGGTGGCTAGGTCTTCTCAAACTCATGCTCGTCACTCAACTTGAAGCTTGTGACTCATGTCATCTCAGCCACTTACAACCAATCTGTGGCTGTGCGCCTATCAGCTCGGTTGCCCCAGCCCCACCCTAAACATCCCACACTGAATGAATTTTGTTTTTGGAAGGAACAACCCCGCCCACTGACTTGACTTGAGCCAGGCCAGCCCAACAGACAAGTTTCAGTGTCAAATAATTTGCCCAGCATGTCTCGATTTTTCCGCGGCGGCGACGACAGCTCTAGCGACAGCTCCAGCGACGAGGAGGAGCTCTACTCCGAGGAGGAGGAGGAGGAGGAGGAGAAGCAAGACTCCCAGGAGGATTCTTCCGAGGCCGACAGCGACGACTCGAGCAGCGATGACGAGGGTGGCCGAGGAATCAACAAGTTCTTGAAGGACGCATCCTCCGATAGCGAAGATAGCGACGATGAAGTACGAGCCAAAGTCAAGTCTGCCAAGGACAAGCGCCTGGATGAGTTAGAATCATCCATCAAGCAAATCGAGAACGGTCAAAAGAACGGCGACTGGACGCTCATCTCTGCCGGTACGCGAAACACTGTCGAATTTTTTGTCAATTTTTTGGTCAAAAATACTAATAAAACCGCTCAGAATATGAGAAGCTCAACCGTCAGGTCGCTAAGCTGCCTGGCAGCAGACCCCCCAAGCCTTATATCCGTATCCTCGCCGAGCTAGAGGACTTTATGAATGAGTCTCTCGCGAAGCAGAAGGTCACCCCCAAGAAGATGAACGCCATCCAAGCCCGATCTCTCAACGCCGTTAAGCAAAAGGTCAAGAAGACAAACAAGGAATACCAGACCCAGATCGATGCCTACCGAGCGGACAAGGATGCGTTCATGGAGTCCTCGGACAACGAGCCCGTTGCCCCTGCTCCTAAGCCCAAGAAGGTTTCTCTCCAGGTCGACGCCGCCCCTACTGAGGAGGGCGACGACGATGGTTTCGCTACTGTTGGCAAGGGTGGACGCACACTCCAGTACACCCCCGAGAGCATCTTCAAGCACCTGCGAACCATCATGGAGTCCCGAGGAAAGAAGAACACCGACCGAACAGAGCAGATCAAGACTATGGAGAAGCTCCACGAGATCGCCACCACACCCTACCAAAAGATCCGTGTTCTCCTTACCCTGGTTTCTACTCGTTTCGATGTTGGCTCTGGCGGCGCTGCTGCCATGTCTGTTGAACACTGGAAGGCCGCTGAGAAGGAACTCTCAAGCCTTCTCCAAGTTCTCGAGGACAACCACGACTACGTTGTTGTCGAGAACGCTGAGGAGTGGGACGATGATGACAAGCCCCCTACCCTGCAGGAGGGTGAGAAGCACATCAAGGTCCCCGGCAGCCTTGTCTCTTACATCGAGCGTCTTGATGACGAGCTCGTCCGATCCCTCCAGAGTATCGACCCTCACACCTCCGAGTACATCGAGCGATTGCAAGACGAGGGTGCTCTCTACAACATCATCTTCCGTGGCCTTCTCTACTACGAGTACCTCCGAAAGGATGACTCTCTTGAGATTCCCCAAGATAGCGTGAACCGAATTGTTATGCGCCGTTTGGAACACGTCTACTTCAAGGTAATTTCCCAAACTTTTCTTCCACCTGTTTTTGCAGTAACTAACATTCATCCAGCCCGCCCAAGTTGTCAAGACCTTTGAGGAGAACTGCTGGAAGGTTGTTGGCGAGACCGTCGAGTCTGTCATCACCCCCCGCGACCAAGCTCAGAACGCTGGCAACCTAGTCAATGTTCTCTGCAACTACCTGTTCAGCAACAGCGACGGCATTATCCGTGCCCGAGCCATGCTGTGCCAGGTTTACTTCCTCGCCCTCCACGGCGAGTACTACAAGGCCCGTGATATGATGTTGATGTCCCATCTTCAGGAGAACATCCCCAACTTTGATGTGCAGAGCCAAATTCTTTACAACCGTACTCTGGTGCAAGTTGGTCTTTGTGCTTTCCGCAAGGGTCTCGTTTACGAGGCCCAGAACACTCTTCAGGAGATCTGCGGCAGTGGCCGCCAGAAGGAGTTGCTCGCTCAGGGTGTCATGATGCAGCGATACAACCAAGTGTCTCCCGAGCAGGAGCGTCTTGAGAAGCAGCGGCAACTGCCCTTCCACATGCACATCAACCTCGAGCTCCTCGAGTGTGTGTACTTGACATGCAGCATGCTCCTCGAGATTCCTCTGCTGGCCCAGACTGGATCATCTCCTGATGTCAAGAAGCGAGTGATCAGCAAGACCTACCGCCGCATGTTGGAGTACCATGAGAGACAAATCTTCACTGGTCCTCCTGAGAACACCCGCGACCATGTGATGCAAGCGTCCAAGGCCTTGGCTGCTGGTGAGTGGAAGAAGTCGATTGACTTCATCCACAGCATCAAGATCTGGGACTTGATGCCCAGCGCCGAGGAGATCAAGACCATGCTCTCCAAGCAGATCCAGGAGGAGGGTCTGCGAACGTACCTATTCACCTACGCCCCCTTCTACGACACCCTCTCCATCGAGACCCTCAGCGCCATGTTCGAGCTTGACTCGACCAAGGTTGCGGCAGTGATCAGCAAGATGATCAGTCACGAGGAGCTCGCTGCCTCTCTGGACCAAGTCACATCCACCGTCATCTTCCGCAAGGGTGTCGAGCTCAGCCGTCTCCAATCGCTTGCCCTCGCGCTATCAGACAAGGCCAGCGCGCTCATCGAGAGCAACGAGCGAACTCTGGAGCAAAAGACACAGGGAACATCAAATGCATTCGAGAGACAAGGAGGCCGAGGCCGAGGAGGACAGAGACGGGGTGGTGGACAGGGCCGAGGAGGAGCGCGAGCAGGTGGCAACACGCAGCGACAAGCTGGTGGAACACAGTTCACGGGTGGTGCGCTGGGAGCGGCTGTCAGGGGTTAAGAATTGGAGAATGAACGAGATGAGGCGTCTTAGTCGTTTGCATTTTGCATGGGATGGTTTCTTTTAATGAAAAGGGGCGAAGATGCGGAAGCACTCGCTACGTGTCACTAGGTCGAAAGGGAATATGGATACATAGAACTCGTCAACATTGCTGGTGCTGGTGCTGGTGCTATGCTGTGAGATGAGATGAGATGAGATGAGACGAGATGAGACGAGATGAGACGAGATGAGAGACGACAAAGAGAGTAGATCCAAAGTCTTTACTGTAGCGAACGAATCCATGAGATGAAAGTTATTTGAGCTGCACAACGACTTGTAGGTTCCGTGTGAGGGTCTATAGATACTAAGCTTAGGTAGGTAGTGAGGATATGAAGTTGAACTGCTTGACTGCCAAATCTGTTCACACCACATTGCGACCAACGGTGAAGATAGAGACAAGACTTGATGTATCTGGACATAATACTCTAGTTCCACCTCCGAAGCTAACAACTCTTGCATGGAGTTTCGGGCTTTCGAGGTTGAGCGAAGCGCGCGATTCAACGATAGACAGACGTGATGACTAAGTTGGCGCGCGGATGAAGACCGAGTCTATCAGTCAGCGATTTACAATCTCGTCGACTTTTTCCATTGCGGATATGGGCGGCTTGTGAGTGGTCCAAAGGGCTCCCAATCTGGAAACATCATGAGGTAGACTCTCCTGTTTTTGTATATCTTTAGTGAGATTTTCCATGTCTTTGTTCTTTTCTTTCTCTGGTACCATTTTTTGTCAACAATGAGAGCGATTTGGCGGTTGCAACACTGTAAAAACGTTAAACCTCTAAACAAGATCAATTCTCAGACATTGCCACTTGGACTGTTTTCGATACCCTCTTTACGTTTTTGGGTGGCTATATCCGCGAAATCTCATCTTTCGACTCCTTCTTCCTTGACATCTTCAAGTAATCACCAGCAGCAAACAGCCATGTCTGAATCAAAACCTCAAGAAGAGGCGAAGCCTGTTGAGACTGTTGAGACAAAGACAGAGGAGGAGTTACCACCGCTGTCAGACCATGAGTTTAAGATCTATAACCGAGCGGCCGACCACATGGAACATTTTGTAAGTATCACTTCCATATATCTCACAAGTTATTGTTGAGTATCTAATGAATGCAGCACAACAACTTTCGAAGATCATGGAACCTCCTATGGAATGCCTGCACCAACAACCGTCGACCCCAAGGCATGTCACTAAAGCAGTTCATCATGGAAGGTCTCCAATTTGCCGAGCATCTCACCATGCACCACAACATCGAGGAGACGTACATCTTCCCCGTGCTAGCCAAGAGGATGCCCGAGTTCCGAGGAGGACGCGCTGAACTTCTCCGCCAGCACAAGCAGATCCATGCAGGGCTGGACCATTTTGAGGAATACCTCAAGAAATGCAGGACGGGAGACGAGGAGTTTGAGCTCAGTGTGCTCAAGACAAAGATGGAGACTTGGGGCGAGGTGCTGTGGAAGCATCTAGACCAAGAGGTTGAGACGTTGGGGGCGAATAATATGAGGAAATACTGGACCAAGGAGGAGGTGATGAGATTACCGATGTGAAAGAAGCGTGTGGCATGTTATTTAGCGGTACTGTTAGTATAGAATGTGCCATGTGTAAAGGATTAGGGAGATACTTGATGCTGTTGAAAGATGTCTGGGTATGTAAGTGGGATACAAAGACTCTGATTCTTGACCCCTGAAGTCAGGTCAAATGTATAAACAACCATTCACAAGAAATATATAAATTAAAACTATTTATTTAGAAACTATTTAATAAACTGTCAACTCGAGAGTATTTCTCTTGTTAGTCGTATACACGCGCGCTTAGAGTGTGGATCCTACGATTTTGTAGGTGAGTGGGTGGGGATAATTGATATTCCATCCGTCCACATCTCGAACCAATTTTCGAGCATCATCGCTATCGATCGACGCCCAGCGACAGGCAGGCAAGATGATGCGCCAAAGTATTAGACCCTTGCGGGCTTTTTCGGTATGAAATCTACGACCAAATCACTCTCAATTGGCTCTTCAGCTAACATTTGTGCCAGTCCGAGGTGTCATGGATCGCCCGCCGAACACAGGCTTCACTGTACGTCAACTCGCTACGACGAACGATTGCACGACCATAAATATTGACTGATTTAGGGCCAAACCTGGAGATATGATCCCAAACAAAGTGGAGGAGTCTCAGCCAGAACAAGCTCCTGAACCTCGATATCCTCGCTCCCTCCAGGCCCTACACCTCAAGCCTCTAAAGCGCGAGGCCCAGCACGGCATCCCCTCGTGCGACCTCCAGCTCCGATCCTACAGCGTCCAACCCCTCGAATTCTTCTCCGACTTTGCCCTTCGCGCCGCCTACTACCTCGGCCTGCCCGCGTACGGCCCCGTGCCTCTCCCCCGTATCACAGAGCGCTGGACCGTCCCCCGAGACAACTTCATCTTCAAGAAGTCGCAGGAGAACTTTGAGCGAAAGACGCTGCGACGGCTTATTCAGATCCGTGACGGGAACCCTGAGACGGTGCAGCTGTGGCTGGCGTACCTGCGCAAGCACCAGCTCTACGGCGTGGGAATGAAGGCCAACATGTGGGAGTTTAGCGAGCTGGGCGTTGGGAAGAAGATGGATGCGCTGCCGGAGGCGGACAAGGGTTTGGTTGATGCCAAGTGGTCGCATCTTGGACAGACAAAGACGATCGGTACGGTGGAAAAGGTTGAGGAGTTGCTGAACCAGCGGAGGTTCCGTGAGGCTGCTGGCCTGAGGGTTCCTCCAACGACGAGCGTGTAAGAGGGAGTTAAAGTCCTCGTACTGTGGTCCTGAAAAGTAGCCGGCGGAGGAGGACTTTATGTGTACAATAGCCCATAGAAGGCTCCAATTTTGTAAAATCAACGTTCTGGAATGACAAAAGTAATCTCTGACGATTGGAGGGAGTCAAGGCTTTGTCTTGTTCGTTGTTGGTTGTTCCCATTGGAATATCATTCTGGTGATGTCCTTCCTGAGGCTATAACGCCACAACACCAGCAAATAATCATCTCAGACCTCCAATCACATCCTTAAACAGTAACAAATGAAATAATTACTATATTTCCTCGGATTCCGGTAATTGCCGGCAATCTTGGGCCTTTTCACAACACGAAGAGAGACGCCCCGGTAGATGCATACACAACAATCTCGAACCAGTCTCAATTCATTCTCAACATGACTTGGACTCTCTCGAGCCACAGACTCAATTCCTCTCATTGAGCATCACACATGACATCAAACATGTTAAAATCAGCAATCAAAAAACCTCGAGTGATTTTCTCGGGCATTCAACCAACGGGCATACCTCACCTAGGAAATTATGCTGGCGCACTTCGACAATGGGTTAACCTACAACAAAGTCATACACAAGACAAGCTCCTCTACTCTATTGTAGATCTCCACGCTATAACGACACCGCAGCCAGCGGATGTACTAAGAAAGAGCAAGAGGGAGGCGCTGGCTGCCCTGTTGGCCATTGGCATTGACCCTGAGAAAGTGACTCTGTTCTATCAGTCTTCTGTGAGAGATTCTACACCACCAACTCGCTATATCATTACTGACGATGGCGGTAAAGGTGCCCGCTCATTCAGAACTCATGTGGATTCTCAGCTGCACAGCTTCCGTTGGGTATCTATCAAGAATGACACAGTGGAAGGCCAGTGTACACACCAAAATATGTCAACGTCAACTAACTCTCATTCAGAGCAAACTCAATATAAGTGACAAGTCCAACATGAACGACAAAGCAGCCAGCAACCTTAAACTCGGCCTGTTTTCATATCCCGTTCTCCAAGCTGCCGATATTCTTGTACACAGGTTCGTGGTGTACTCACTCCCAGCATAGCATAGTACAGCACAGCACAGGCTAAGCTGACACTCATATCTTTAGAGCAACTCATGTTCCCGTTGGCGAAGATCAAAGACAACATCTCGAGTTTGCGCGAGAGTGTGTAACAAACTTCAACGCAGCTTATGGCAACCATCTAGTATCCCCCCAAACTACCACCTGTAAGCCCAAGCTCTCACCTTTGGTCCTGTGGCCCAGACTAACATGCTATGTACAGCTCCTGTGCAACGGGTAATGTCTCTCCAGAACCCAACAGAGAAAATGTCAAAGTCCAGCAAGTCACCAAAATCACGAATCAACATCACCGACTCACCTCAAGAGATCAAGGCCAAAATCAAAGCCGCAACAACAGACTCCATCCAGGGGATAAGTTACAACAGAGAAGAACGACCTGGAATCTCGAATCTACTGGATATTATGGCCATTTTTGATCCTGAGAGTAGGAAGGCCCAAGAGCTCGGAGAGCAGTATAGCGACATTTCACCCAAGCAGCTCAAGGAGATGGTCAGTGATGCTGTTATTGGTGGTCTAGATGGTATTCGTGATCGGTATACCGAGCTGCTGGATAAAGGGGATACGTACCTCGATTCAATTGAGGCAATTGGCGCTGAAAAGGCACGAAAAAGTGCCGAGGCAACCATGCAGGTTGTCCGAAAGGCTGTTGGGCTATAAAAGTATTTCATGTAAATCATTTGTACATTAGAAATTGCTTCTCTGAAGACTATGGCAACGAAATGACGAGCTGTGTCTCTCAGAAGAGAAGATATAAGAAGGCTACTCATAGATCCACAGACCCAACTGATCAAACCAAGATCGTCATAAAGTTAATGCGGAGATCATTCGGTAAAGATTCATCTTTCCATATTATGATATGTATTTGCAGGATAAGCAATGTCCCCAAACTCTCATGCCCAAGGTATCTTCATGTGCTTATTTTGGTCTAAACATCCTAGTACTTGATCTAAATTGTCTTCCTATTTACTTGTTTTAACTCCTGTTTTATTCATGAGGCGTAAGCAAAATTCGAGCCTCGCGCTGACTGCCAAAAGTCTCTGACGACCTGATTTGTGGCCTTGGCTCCCCTAAGACTGTGACATGGTCAGTGGTGTATAAAAGAATGAGATGGAGTTTTGATGGCAGTTGTGTCGGATATTCCAAGGCGGGGCGTTTGAAAGAAGGAGGAATGCTGTACCTAATGATCTTCTTCAAGAACATCGATTTGTCCTGGGGAGTAACCTTTGTACTAGGAAAGGTCTCATGTGTGAGACCAGCCTCAAGCCAGCTTTTGGCCATGGGGTACCGATATACCAGCTTCTTGAGGGGCTCACTCAACTTGTCTAGCTCACTTCTGGAAGCATTACCCCCAAGGTTCCTAGCAAGAGTCCGCGAGAGCAAAGGTCCCAGCATTTGCATAGCCTGTTGGGCAACATCATTGAGTTCCTGAGACTCATACTTGATGCTGACAAAGGTAGCCTGTTTGCCTGATGTTAGCGCTTTGGTGATGGCGCCCAACTGTCAACGGCAGATCTTACCCAGAACTCTGCTGCACTTGCTTTCGGGAGTGGCTCCTTTCCGTCCAATACCTGAAGTGTGAAGAGAAAGAAGAATTCGGCAGCGTCGGAAGGCTGGAGACGAAGTAAAGTAATGGGGCGCTTGTTTAAAAGGCGTGTTACAAAGTCAATTCCGTTTTGTGTGAGTTCGGTGTCTACCTCGTAGTCTATTGTGAAGTTGATGGTTAGGTGAGTACTGGGCGTTGGTGGCAGAACTTACTAGGCAGCTGTTTTAGCAATCCAATCACCCAGAGGAGCACAGAGTTTAACATGTCTTGCTGGTGGTCGAGTCCATCATGTTCCAGGGAGCTGACGAAAGAGCAAGCAGTCTTGACGAGCAGGCCAACTCTTGGTGTTTGAAGGTTCTGGTTCGTCAAATACTGTGCAACACTCTGTGGTGGCAGTACAAAGGGGCCAGGTTCAGATTCGGAGAACCCACTTCGTAGGACACTGCAGATGAGCTCAACAACCTCACCGCTGGTGTTGAAGGCCTCTTGAATCTGGCTGACCATCGACATGATACTTCCTTGGAGCTGAGCGAGGTGAGGATCCACGACTCGAGTGCTGACCCTGCTACTCTCCAGATCAACCGATAACTCGGCTGGGGCTTGGAGGCCTTTCCCAATGCTAGCCAGACATCTCAGAGACTTCAGTGCAGTGTGAAGGGCAGGAGTCTCATCGGGGGCAGCATATGAGCAGGCGTAAACAGCACAGCATGGCATAGGGCTACCGTCGTAGGATCTCAGAAGGTCTAGAGAATGCTGGACATCAGTCTGAACAAACTCGAGAAGGCGACCACACGCTAGGTATTTCTGGTTTGACACAGGCATCGCTTGAATGACTGATGCAATACCACCGACTACCTTCTCGCTTGCTCCGCAGTCAAGTCGTCTTCCGGATACTAGGCTCTGATACTCGTTGAGAAAGCTATTGGCTTCTGTATGAAGATATCCGCGACAGGAACCGCATAACCTGTGAATGGACTTTGCTGCCGCGTTGGCCATTGCATGTTCTCCGACCACGCCAAAGATGAAGTTGAGCACGGGATGCAGCTCGGAAACATTGCGTTCGAAGTACTCTGTATAGCGGGCAATGAGAGAGACGCATGTTTGCTGAACCTTGGGAGGAATCTCGGACTGGCCTGAACGCAAGATAGCGAACAGAGATGACTTGAAAACCACGGAGAGCGCATCGTCCCCTCTGTTTGTCTCGCTGATACAATCGGCAAGTCCACCCAGACAGAAGGCCGCTGCTTCGAGCTGAGGCCACGACGATTCAGACAAAGCTTTCAGAACAAGGTCCGCAAAGGTAGACACGAGCTGTGGTCCCACCAATGTAAAGGCGGACTGAAGAAGATCGACTACATCCTTTCTTGCGTCATGGAAGCTTATCCGTTCGCTTGAGTCCCACGAGTGGAAATCCTCGGCAGGCGGGTATATGATTTTCTGCCATGCGTTCGAAACAGCTTGCAGAAGGTGGGATCGAGCTCGAGGAACCCAGGTTCCCGTTGACTCCTCGTCTGAATACGTTAGATCAGTCAAGGTCTCAGCATACGTCAGCCAGAACTCGAGAGCTGGGACAAAGATCCTGTCCTCCTCGACAACATAACCTCGAGCAGCGAGTAGACCGCATAGATTTGAGAGCAGTTTCTCACTCCTGCTGTCACCAATTTGCATGAATCTCTCTATCTTCGCCTCTCCAAAGGCCAACAAGAGCAGGCCGTATTGTAGAGAGTCAAACTCAAAGTCTCCTTGCACTAATTTCTCGTAGCGACGCTGAGACCAGGAGGAGTCAAAGAGCTGAGCAAGATTGTCAAAATGGGTATCGCTCAGAAACATCAGGCAGTTGGATAACAGATCGACCATTAGCTCGACTGAAACGCTGTAAAGTTGGTCGACTGTCAAGGAGGTGATTACTGCCGTGATCAAGGGTCCGATGGGTTCCGAGAGTCTTGTATCCTTGGACGATGACTTTTGAGCGAACCATACCCACGACTGTATTTTTCGTCAGTGAACTTCAGGAGAGATAACTGTGTGTTTGTTTACCTGTAGGCATCGTATTGCGTCTTCATGGGCTTCCTCCGTTGTCGTTTGTGGTGACATGCTGCGACTCATCAAAGCCACTGCATCGGAGCTATTCTCCAAGATGGAACCATAGATACCAATGCTGCCATCATGTTAGCCGCGAACAGAACAGTCGAGCATGAAGCGGCGCTGCAGGTACATACTTTTGCACGGAGTTCAGGTTGATCTTGGCAACCTCTTCGAAGACGTTGGTCAATACCCAAAGAGCAGCCTGTGCTTGTGATGGTTCCATGCGCTCCATAAGCGAAACTGTATCGGGTCCCTCATCGGGGGCACTTGGTAGACACGACTGGCCTGAGACTAAGCAGAACATGAGATGGCGGATGAAACGACCCCATAGTTGGTGAAAGTTGATGTAAAAGGTCGCAAGGGCTGATGCGAGTTTCCGGGCAACCAACGGTGAGCTTCGACTGCGCAGCGTATCCAGGTAGTGATTAATCAATAACAATAACAGCTCGGATGCATCTTCAGGTGAGAGAGATGAACTAAAAAGAGAGCATTAGTGAGAGGCCAGTAACAACAACAGAGACATGAACGAAAGGATACCTCTCGTTGTTGAGTTTGATGACGATGGTGAGTGCACCAAAGAACTTGACCTGCTGATCAGGCTTCTCCAATAGGATACGAGCAAGACCCCAAGCTTCAGGAGTGCCTTGAAGACGAGATAAGGTTGCTTGTGTCTGAGCGATCACTTCGGGAGGATTCGGTTGGTACAGTGAGAGAATGAGCTACAGAGAGAGAAAAGTTAGTCGAGACGATGCGATTTGCTGCGCTTCACGTCACGACAGCAGAAGCGTCTCCTGTATTGGTTCAAGGGTAGGAAAGAACAAAATCGATTATACATACTCTCTCAACTTCTGCTGGGTCTTGGGCCATCGTTGAAAGGATTGTGTAGTCTAGGTCACTCAAGCATGCGATGCGATCACTGGGCTCTCATGCCCCGCCATAAGGTAGGTACCTAGAGTGAAGGCTGGTGGGGGTTGAAAAATGACAGCCACAATGACCATGAAAGGAAGGAAAGTTACAAGTACTATCTTTATCCTTAATTGTTAGGCCATTAGGTACTACAGTATTCATCTTACGGATAAATGAATAGGGACATCACTCAGACAAGCATCATTGTTTGACAATATTATTATTTAATTACGTTTACGACGTTGCGCTACAACGTTCTTGTAGAAAGCCTTCTTTCCGCTGGTCTTTTGCTTCTGGATGCCAGCGTACTTGTCGGTGAACTTGTGACTATCAAGGTCCCGTGTGACCTCCTCGAGGAGAGTGTTCTTCCTCTCCTTGCGCGTCAGTCTCGCGCTGAAGAACTCGGTCGGTCCGGCGATGATCTCGCCGACCTGGGAATATTCGGGAGCGCTCGCGCGGAGGTTCTTCTTCTGGTGCTTGGGGTCCAGGATGCCTCGCATGCGGAGGACTTGCCACTCTCGCTTGAACTCGGGGGTCATGTTCGTCTTGGGTAGATCGAACCACTCAGGGCCTGCGGTAGACTATTGCGAAACTTGTTAGCCATGTCTGTTCGGCAGCGAGTGTCCTGCGTTGATGTGCTAAGTGTTTGCGCAAGGTAAAAGTCAGAGTAACTATGATATAAAGAGATCATATTGTCATGGTCCTTTGATCCAAAACGGATACTGTCCCATGTCACAAGGTTTGGGATAAAATTTCTTCATGCAAGTGGCAAACGGAATAGACTCGGAGGAAGCTTGTTTTCTTACCTTTTCCTTGGCCTTGAGTCCCAATTGCGGTTGAGGTGGTGCTCGAACAGTCAGGCCATCTTTCTTGCTGCTACTGTCGGAAGAGTTTTGCTGCTTGACATGTTTTGTTGTCGCGGCGTCGCCAGCGACTACAGCATTTGAGGTTGTAGAAGAGACAATAGCAGAAGCAGAGCCGTCTTTCAGGCGCTGCTCAGCCTTGCGCAGCAGCTCATCGACCTGATCATCTGAGATGTCTGTCATGGTCTGCTGTCGACCGAGAGGAAGAAGAGAAGAAAAGTGAAGAGAGCGAGAAACGAGCGCGTAGAAATAGTTGAGAGATGGCAGAAAAAATGCAGTGGAGACAGATCAGGAGCCCCACTCTGGCCGCTTCCACCTCATTGCTCTACCTTAGGTACCGGTACCTTACCTTAGATCATAGTACTAGGGAGTACAAGGTATGATGAGGACACGATATGTTTTTTGCCTAATATAATAAACTTCTACTATAAGTTTTCAAGATGTAGTTGCCTAGCTATTAAGATTAGGTGTCTCTACTCGTGACCTCAGCCTTATACTCAGGAGGGAGCTCGTCATGTGGCATGTGAATCATTGGCCAATCAATGCCTAAGATACCTAGGCCAAGCCCCATATATATATACTAGGCACCTTACGTCAAAGGTGCTCTCTCACTGTTCCAACTCAAGGGACATTTTTATTTCCCCATCTTATCTTCATACATCCCCCGCATTCTATCATGGAGAACAACCCAGCAGCAAGCCGTACGAGGCCGGTTTATGACTCCGCTCAAGGTGGACATTATGGCGCCAGCGCTGCGGTAAATCAAACTCCCTTCCTTGCTCATGATGTGACGCGATGCGACGCGACGCGATAGCTTCAACCTCTGTTGTAGACATGCCGCTAATCACTTGTTTAGCTCGCGGCCCAAGGCTTTGCGCCCAGTGAGCTTTACACCGGTCCTTGGGCAAATGTAAGTCATCATATCCTGCCATACAAATGATTGCGCTAACCGAGTGATACTCTTCCAGGTGCATCAAGGCCTCACGGGCCAGTACAAGGACATCTTGACTACATACTGGCAACACACCATCTCCTGCCTCGAAAATGATAACCACGACTTCAAGCTCCATCAGCTACCGCTAGCGCGCATCAAGAAAGTTATGAAAGCCGATCCCGACGTCAAGATGATATCTGCTGAGGCCCCGATCTTGTTCGCCAAGGCTTGTGATAACTTCATCACAGAGTTGACCATGAGGGCATGGATTCATGCCGAGGAGAACAAGCGCCGTACTCTTCAACGTTCAGACATCGCATCCGCTCTCGCCAAGTCCGACATGTACGACTTTCTGATTGATATTGTCCCCCGGGAAGAAGCATCCAGCCATGCCAAGCGGACCCAGACCGCAGTTGCTCAACCTGCACCTGCTGGTCAGGCTCCAATGTCAGGACAACACACGATGACCCAGGCGCCCAATCAAGCCCATCCCATGGGTGCTGATTACATGGCTGGGCATGGCCTCGCTCCCGATCAAGACTACCGCAATCAGCCCAACATGTATCCCGACCAATCAGTGCCTAACCCCCAGGCCGCATACGGTCAGACCCAGCCTATGCATCCGTACGGCAACATGGGCGACATGTATCCCTACTCAGCCATGCCACCACAGCAGACAAGCATGCCCAACGAAGAATTTGAGCAGTAGGATCCTTCATCTTCTGTGAAGCAGCTGCCGAGTCCGCCCATCACACCTCCATGACTTGGTAAAAGAAAGGCGCAGTGAAGAGCTGGAGGAGCATCGAGAGCTGTTATGGTATGGATATGGGCGTGGAGGGACTACGAACTTGATTCTTCTTAGCAACGATTCCCCAAGTATGATTTGATATGACATTAAACGCCCTTGTCCTCTTTCCCATCTATGTGAAACTTGATGCAAGAGTTGTGGAAACCAACACCCATCATTTCTTATTGCCCTGGCTATCACCATTCCCCCTGCCCGAGAACTCCCAATGGTCTCATTATCGTCGCAGTACTACATCATGTTCGGTTTATACCAAATCGTGAGGAAAAGTTGGCCAGCGGCGCGCTTCTAACGGGGCTCGCGGTAATGGGCGTCAACCTGCAGTTCGTTAGCAACGTGAAAGACTGATCGCAATTTGATTTGACATACTTCTCCAATAACATTGGTCCGTTGAGGGCATCTACACGTCCGTATTTCTTGTTACGCGTAGAAATGTCAAAGAACTCATCTTGGTTATCCGTCTGGAGGAGAGCAATGGTCTGTGCCAGCTCATCCAAGTTCTCTCGAAGCATCTGACCGTTCTCTAGACTGCTGACGAACTGGACGAGATAATCTACGTCTTGTGCAAGAGCGGCTACGCCGTTGGGATTGATGTGCTTGACGTCAGGAGAAAGGGGGAGGGCCTGGAGAGTCAGCAGGTGCATATTTGCAGGAGGAGTAGTACGTACGAGAATCTTTTCAGCTGTGTGGCTCAGAGCGTCAAAGTAAATAAGTTCCTTGATCTCTCGAGGTAAACCAAGAAGAGTTGAGTTCATAATGTTGGACAGGTACCGCGTCAAAGTCTGCATATAGTTGCTGGGTTCCTTTTCCACTGTCGATGCCGTCCTAAGACTAGTCAGACCTGCCGCAAAGGATCAGCTAAAGAACGTACCATTCATATTCGGCTGTTTCAATCAAATCATCGATCTTGGAGTTGACAAGCTCAAAAATTCTCTTCTCCGCGGTCTTCTTGTTGTTGCGGAACGAGTCGGTGGCTTTAAGCTTGACTGGGCCGCCGGCTGAAGTTGATGAGCGTGCACGAATGAGTAATTGCTCAAGCTCTTGACAGGCAATCTCGAAGTGCTCCAAGTTAATGAGAATTTGGACGATCTGGCCCAGGTATTGAGAGCTCAGACGCTCTACTAACGACTTGCAGACCTTTTCTGTAAGAAGTTCGTCAAGCGACTATCGAAGATGTGAGCAATGAACCTTGTGCCTGAAAAGAGTGTCGTACCTTTTTGAGCGTTTCATCAATGACATTGGGATGTTGGAAGTGGTCATCTGAAAAGAAGTAGAACTGATTCAGGAAGTTCCGAATGTCTATACAACATAAAGGATACATCTGTGAGAAGGGGAGAACGCATGGGTACCTGTTTTGTTAGCAGGGGCTGGCTGCAGTCAGGCTGAGAGAACTTACGTGAGTTGATCTGTTGGCTTCTCTTGAGTGAACCAACTGACATTGACAACCTTTTCGTACTCTTCTGGTGTATTGATGGCCATTGGCATGTAGTCATCCGTGGACACTATCTGGTGGCTTGTCAGTAAATGGCAACGATAGGGTTTGTGCAACACTCACCTCCTGGAAGTCTACGCTAAAACGATTCTTCAATAGCTCGGCATACTTGTCGAACAGCTTCAGTAGGAAGTTGTCCAGCATTGTAACTGTATATCCCCAGCCCTGTACACGTTAGCAAAGCCGTGGTAAATTGCGGTTGCGCGCTGAGCATCAAGATTGTCGCACCTCCATCGTTTGAATGAAAAGAGCAATGATGGTCTTGATCTTGATCAAAGCCTCAGCATTCTCGATATCACTTAAAGCTTTTGAGGTGAGGTTTATCACAGCAGTGCACATGGATTCCCACAGCTCTTCAACCTTTGCGCCATGTTAGTTCAAGCAATCACATACAAGACTGTCTAAACTCACATCGTTCGCTGAGCGCAAATGTGGAACCCTTTGCATGGTCGCCTTTTCGACGATGGCGAATCCTGCTATTCCTTCCAGCAGACTACTCAAGGACTGCTCATCCTCCGCCAAGAGTTCAATAAACCCAGGGAGTAATAGGTCCTTTTGTTGACGTCGAGTCGCACCGTATTCTGATCTGAACTTCTCAAGCTGGCCCAGGGCCTCATGAATATGAAGCGCTTCGAGCAAAGGAGTGAAGTCTACTTGTAACTCCTCGTTATTCAACACATCAAAGTCTTCGTTTTCGTCGCTGACAAGCTCAATGGCCGAGTTCAGCTTGAAATTGGCCAGAAATGGGTCCTCTTCTATTCTCTTTTTTTGTCGAGTCCTCCTCATTTCAGTATGGTAGAATGCGACCTCGCCCAAGAACTGAGATGTCTCTCGAATACGAAATAGCCACGTATTTAAGTCTGTCATCACCGCTTCCGAGATCGCTTTCTGGGACGCGGGTATCGATTTCTGGATGACATCGGCCAGCCGATGCTGCGTAGAATAGCGATTTTGGATGATGGGTACAAGATGTTCATTTTGAAGATCGTCAAGGGATTTGAGAGCGGCATAGTAGTTCTTGCGACGGACTAGTTCGTGGGCATTATTGACGGCGCGGAGGATGGTAAGGGAGTCGTTCAGGGCGCTGGTCGCATCGGCGATGTTTTGCCTGACAGCAGAAGTGTTGACCAGAGCTTCCTTTTGTATAGCCAGCTTCTTCGTGCTTTCGGCGATTGACTCGTTCAGACTCAAGATCTCTTGCGTTAAAGTCACAGTCTCGGCTCGAACGGTCTGAAGGTGATTGATGGAATCGAGGAACTCCTCATGCCTGGTAAGACCGATGCGCTCGATTTCAGCTTCCCGCTCTTCGTAGTACCGACTTAGGCATTGAGTCAAAAGGGGTGTTCGGTTCGAGTGTGTGGCATCTTTGAGGACGGGTATCAACTGATCGAGGAACTCGGCATCAGAGGATGCGAGGATGACCTGGAGAGGTGGCAGGTTAGCGCATGATTCTGTTACGATCGTGGGGAGGCGGGAGTTGTACATGCGGAACAGCGGACGCATAATCGTCCACAGCAGGCGGACGTCGCGGCATGCCTATAGCCTTCGTTCGTATGGTTAAAGCTATCAGCGATGAGGGTATCGTCTTAGTCGTCGCGTGTCGCAAGCTGCCCTGAAGCTCCCTCCCACTAAGACCAAGTGACGCTTAGGCTTCAGGATACCTTAAGATAAGATAACAACTGTCACTGCCACAGCGCCTCACAAGCCTCGTTCACATTTGTGTAAGCTTACTTAAGCCGACACTCCACTCAGAACTACATGGGATCAGGAGAGTGTATTCGATATGTAGAAGCAGATAACTATAATAACATGTTCTGCTCTCATCGGAATATAACTGGAAATTTCCTCTTTTTTAAATTTTGTTATTACTTGCGAGAATCATGCATGAGGATTCTTGAAAGTAGTGATTGTTTTGTTTTGTCTACAAATTGAACAATACCTTCTTTTGAGACCCTGTAAGAATTTGGCTACCCAGCTCCAAAAACACGACTAAATTAGTTTCAAATAAGAGAAATAAGTCAAAAGCGACAACAAACAGCATGGTTATGATATCCCAATAAAGAACGCTTTTATTTCCTGAGAGAAGCGCAATATCGACGGAGTTCTGGAAGGAGAGGATATAGGGTAAGAACCATATCAAGGAAGTATGTTTGCCTGCAATGCAGGACACGAACTCTTCATCAAAGTATGCAAGCTGTTTAGCGGCTGAATTTGTTTACTACGTTTGCTTCAAAGAATGTGCTTAGTAGAGTAGAATTACTATTATTATGTTAGTAGAGCATAGACAAGCAAAATTGATCACATGTGACAATAAACCATAATCTGAAGCAAGACATACAGAGAGTTCCCAGAATAACATGGCACCTTATATGGAAACATTTCGATGCAATAGAAGGACTACTTATCTATGTCCCAGTATGATACATTCACATGAAAAGCTGGCGCTAGACCGAGCCATATTTCAACCAACACTTGAGTCGCATCGGTGTAGAACTGACACTTCTCTAGCCGCTATGAACGATGGATCTATTCTTATGGTGGAAGCAGTTACTGCTTAAGGGACCTAGCTGGAAGCTCTACTGTAGTGGTATTGAATTATCCAGAGCCACCCATGGTGGCTGGCAAGATGGAACATGGAGGAAGGACCGAAAGGTTTCGACACGAGTCTTGGCCAAGATTCGCAGGTATTGGCCGCTTCGACCGTTCGGGGGGGAAATTGGAGTCACGTAAAGCTTGTGCATGAGGTGTTGCCTAAAAGTTTGAGAACTTATGTTAGTGACAGAAGATGGCGAGGGATAAGGGAGGGAACGAAACAGGACAAACCCTGCGCAGTGCTGAAGAGCTTCCTGCTCAGATACATGATCCGAATGGCTTCTGAAGAGGATCATAATTTCTTTCGACTTGAAGACACTCAGATATCGAGTTATAAAAGGACTTCGGAACGACAGGAGCTTGGGGGTACCATAATCCTAGGGCCGGGATAGGCTTTTCAGAACTCAGCCCTTGCCCAGCCAACACGAGACATCTCGGCCAAGCTGGAAAGTAGTCAAATATTAGGCAGAAGTGTAATTCAGACAGGTGACTGAGTGGTGCTCGATTGAAGTGACCATAATGGCTGGATGGCCAAACTTGCTTCGCGACTAACATGATACTACCTCCGGGGCCGAGTTGAGCACCAAGTCGTCGCTAAGGCAATTGAGGGACGATAGACCACATCCTGCTATTCTGGGTATGCGTTGCGGTTGGATAGCTTGGGCTGAACTGAAATCTGCCATGCCCAGGAGAATTGGTAACTCGCTGGTGTTGTGGTCGTGGTCGGGTAATTGGAAATACTTAGCGTGCTCTTTGATGCTCTTGTGACTGGGAAATGGAGCACGAGCTTTGCTATCCATTCCGTGGACTTTGGCTGTGTGAGACTCGAGGTCCATGACAACGCGACCACTGCCACCACCATGTCAGGATATGGCCATGATGACGCGGCACTGGAAGGCCCTATGAGAAGTCATGCCATTGATCGTAGTAAAGGGGACCACCAATGCAACCAACACTTTGTTTGTACGGAAGTATTCAAGACGTTCCTGTCCAGTCGTAACCACTCAGAAATTGTAAAGGGGTCATTCGACTGGTGTCAGAACTACCCCTGAAGGGAAGTGAAGTACCGGAACCGGCTTGGGGCGTATATATAGAAGAAACAGAGATCGAAGATCGAGGTATTGGATACGCAACGCTGGGGAGAGGCGCATCATAGTCACCAGAACGAAACTAGCGAAGTGTCTGAAGGGCATCAGCAAGATCTGTGACAGAGTGGCGGCCAAGGCCTTGGACGTACCTTCGGAGTATCTAGCAAAGAGTTTCTTCTTCTGCTGATAGATGGCGAAGTATCAGGTCCGTTGCAACGAAATGACTGTGGTAGTACCAAGGTGAAGATGCCCATATTGGTTTCATGCCACTGCCGAAAACAATTAACCCAAGTTAGAGACGCTCTGTATTTAGTTTCATCATGTTAAGCTCTTCAGAGCAATAGAACAATGTCAATGCAATTCCACTGCTCTCATGACTGAGAAGATATCATATCTGCAGTACCATGTGATGGCTCTTGTCCAAGATTGACCCTGGACAGCCAGTACGGTGCTGGAAGCATATCTAGAATATTTATCACTAGATAAGCTTTTCTCAATTCTCTGGATGAGAAATAGAGTTAGCGTCGAAGGAAAGCCATGGCTAGGGGTCCTGGTAGCTAGTTATCAAGTCTCGTCCTTTGCCCCTGAGGTAGTCTGGTAGTCTTCACTCACTCTGCATTAGCCAAGCTTTGGTACTGGGGGGAAGGAGTTATAGGCGGGAACTCCCAATGCCAGTAAGCTGAAGTGTCGGATGCTTGGTCAATGACAACGCTGGAGATCCTGTGATGGAAGACCTGACATGACCGCAGCCTCCTCAAGAGTGGCGCGGTGCTATTGCCAAGGATTATGACCCCTGAGTGGAAGGCAATATAGTAGTGAATGTCGTTGAAAAGTGGCCTTCTACCATAATATGGAGGACTAATTAGGTTGAAAAGCTCCCGGATGCCTGACAGCATATAAAAAGGGTCGATGAATGGCCACGACCGGCGCCGCCACAAGCCCCAGGACAGTATACCCTATATGTAATGGTATCAAGGACCTGACGGATGAAGTGCTATCAGGGGTAGAAGTTTGAGAGCTTCTGAGCTCAGCGGGGTGATGTTGAAGCGTCTTGAAACACCGATGGACACATCTGGTGGCTCGATATCAGCTACAACCGGAGAATATGAAGGGGGTACAAAGAGTGACCAATGTACCTTGAGAAGCCTTGTATCGTGTCAAGGAGTGCGGATTGGCTCCAAGTGCGCGAGAGCCTGTTACTCCTAGACACCTACGGCACGCGCCGACGTCGAAGCTGGGCCCCAATATGGAAAGCACAGGAATTTCGCCATTGCTGTACTCGGAGGCAGATTAAGCGCTATGGACATAAAGCCTATGTAGGACATCATGGTAAAGTGTGTCACGCAGCGAGTTCCAGGATCCGTGTGGATACATGTTTCCCTGGGATGAGAGTCTACTTGTGTTGCTAAGAGGCTACAAAGCAACCAGGAAGTAACCTTCTTCATGGAAGGTGACTGCGAATAGCGTATGAATTGTGTTGTTTTGCCAAAGCTGACTACAAGCCATCTGTCGAGGCTGCGATAATGCTGGCGAAGTCCAATCATCTAGGTCTGTGAGATGTTAGGATAGGAGAAAAAGTTGGAGTTGCCTTTCCACGAGGAGTATCCCTTGACCAAGGCTATTGGAGCTAAGGAGACCGTACCGGAGCTTGGAGTAGGTATATGAAGATCTTGAGCTAATCAGACAAACTTGGGAAAAAGAAGATGGCCAAGAGAACCCCAACGACTTGAAGCTATGAATGTCGAAGTAAAGGACATCGAAAAAAATGACAAGTATGATAGTACTGGAATTAGGTTTCGAGGACGAGGCGAGAGTGGCAAGGTTGAGCAAAGAGATTGTTGAATTGACTGCTGTGATTGCTTGGTTTGGTACATCTCACAAAGACTGGCTGGCCATGGACGGGTAATGTTGGTACCTAGCCAGGTTGGTACTCAAACAAAAGGCTACCTTAGCAAATACGCCTGGGCTTCAGATGGGTCACCATTGTTTGGTGGGTAGCTCCGTGTAACAGAAGCGAGTTAGGTAGCCCCGTGGGAGGGACAGGGGATATTGGATCCGCTACCATATGCAGCCAGCCCTGGAGCAGCCAGCCCGGATTGCTGCAGTTCCTGCTCATCTTTGAGTCGTCCAATGTTGAAAGACCCACTAGTGACTGCTCGACACAAATTCTTGCCAAAGAAATCCTCGAGTTGTAACTGCTTCACCTCCCCACTTCACTTTGCCATCTTAGGAGTTCTTTTCTTTTGCCTCACCCATACCATCAAAAACGCAAGCCATGTAACAAAAAAACATCTTCCACTATTATTCTGCTCAAGAGCCTACATTCTACCCCTAGTCTTTCATCGGATCGTCACCCGATATCTCATCATTCCACCTTACATTTCGACCCCCCCCCCCTCACTCTATCACACACTCCGGGAAGCCCGACTCCTTGAACTCCCTTTCATCCTCCCAAGTAAGCCTGACGCTCACTCTGCTTGGGATGAAGCACTAAACTGACCTGACGTAGACTTCACTTCACTCGTTGCTGTCAACATATCACATCCAGCTCTCATCACTCCTGCATGCAACTGTCAAAATTCACACCACGAAGCTACTAGTTAGGTAAGATGAACACGGATGATTTGAGCTCGTCTCGTCTTCGTCTTACTTTCGTCTGAGCTGTATTAGCGGTACTGACAGTTACTGCCGCAGCACTGGAGCAAGCTTCTACATCGCCAGGAACAGATCAGCACATGGCCAGACGAGCCAAGATTCCAGATGCCCAAGGCCCCGATGCTTGGGATCCAAGCTGCAGATACACGTACTGGGAAGAAAAAGCTGGCAACCGTACACTACATACCTCACTTCTAACGTCCCCGAGTTCAACGACAGTCACCTACCGTGCTGAGAGTGCTTCCCTCCTGGATTTACTACCCGGAAAACTGCAGTTGCAAGACTCTTCGGCTAGCCGTAGGGCTTGGACAGTCCCTATTTTCGGTACGAAGAAGGCCTCCTGGTACTCATCCTGCAGTTCGCTAACGTCACTTGTGTAGTAATAGGACCTTGTCATTCCTCCTTGAAAAGCAAGTGTGTCACCTCAAAGGCCAAGGA
The DNA here is from genome assembly GCA_001654545.1 of Fusarium agapanthi. NCBI lineage: Eukaryota > Fungi > Ascomycota > Sordariomycetes > Hypocreales > Nectriaceae > Fusarium > Fusarium agapanthi. The sequence goes on from LTDI01000482.1 coordinate 51,650, forward strand.
AGTCCCCATCGGCGTGCGAACCCGGACATGTTCGAGAGCAATGATTATCTGCGCTTCGACCTGGAGCATCCTAAACAGACAGCCTGTGTACGAGTCTCGGTCGAGAATGACCTGGCCAACACTGGAACTGCATTTAAGTTCACCTGTGTGGAATTTCAAGGCTCGGCCGCTGCTAAGAAGTACGTTGCCAATGTCAAGCTCAAGGGCCTTGAGTTATCGACAACAGCGGACGATTCTTTGACATCAAAGATGAGCTGGTGCCTACGAATACAACAGCACGAGATGATGCAGAAAGGCGGATATGATATCGCTGCAAGCATGAAGAAAGGTCGAGAGCATTTCGGCGCGATGGGGCGGACAGACCCCAAGCAGAAACAAAACGACAACACCCGCCAGTGGAACAGACAAGGTCCTTGACCACCGAGATCTTCGAAACGGACGACTTTCTTCGTTTCGATCTCGAACATCCCGAACAGGCTATAATCATACATGAGCCGCCACTACCCCTTGACCGCGGAGATGTTCGACACCAACGACTTTCTTCGGTTTGATCTTGAACAACCTGAGCAGGCGGTCATTATACCAACAAAGTACACCAGTCGTATTCTCATGGAGAGAGATGTCGAAGAAATTGTGGCGAAGATGAAGGAGAGCCGGGAGCGTTTCACGGAAATGGGAAGAGACAAAACAAACCCTATCCCATGGACAAGTCTGATGCCCCATCGCCGTCGCTATTTACATCGTGGAGTCCATGAATGTGATTATCGAATGGCATTGAACCCGTTCGAGTCGAGCAACTATCTTCCTTTCGAGTTTCGACGTGGAGAAACCACGATAGGCAGTCATTATCCCGACCAAATACCACGCCCCCTCTATCTTATCTATACTACTTGGCTTGCATAATGACTGTCTGTAGTAGGCTCTAGAGGTCGAAGAGCAGCCATCCCGAACCAGGTCAAGGCATACCTCAACCCAAAGTCGCGAAAGGTCGTCTCAGCCGCCGAAGCCCTGGTCGAAAGTAGATCTGCACCCAGAATCGTCTTCGATAACTACGGAGGACAGCTGATCAACGATAGACCAGGAGTGTTCAGTGGGGCAAATTCGAGGTAGTTCAAGGTATCAACGAAATAGTCGCCAAGATGAGAGAAAGACGTGAGAGCTTTGGTGCATGGCCGAAGGGATGGGAAAGGCTTCTGGTATCTCAACTGCAAATGACACATCTAGTCCACAATTAAAACCTTTCCCAAATGCTTTATCCGCTTCTTGAATGCCTATTTTATAACCACTTAACTGCATTGGAGAAGCATAGGATGCCCAATCTAAGATGACAAGATAGCACGTTAGTAGTAGTCGACTCCATGAACTATTACTCCACACAGAGCGACCCTTGAAAACTCGCATGTTAAATACGGCATTCAATGTATGGGGGACCTGATTTTTCTGATAGGAAGAATGGTCAAACCTTTGATACAGCGCGCTGTTGGAGGTGCCAGGAACAATCAAGGCTATGAGAACAGTTTTGATCCTTTTACCACAAAATTTTATACTTAGGATGTTCTTATATGTTGAGATATTTTAATCATGCTCGCTCGAGTAAACAACTTCATGTGCAGTAGTAAAAGACTCGCTCTCCCATCAGACTTGTAGTCCATGGACAAGTACGAGCCTCCATGTGACTGCCTATGATCCTGTATCTGATGATGGATAGCGAGGGGTTAGCCGATTTCAGGTCTGCAACCACTGAGCCATGCTATAAGTGTCTTTATCTACTCCTGAATGTCAATATTGGATCGAAGGACAAGCCAAGGTATCTGATATACACTTTGCTCAACGTTTGAGAAGTTGAGAAGTTTGAGATGGAATATAAAGGGCAGCATATACAGAATATATATGAATGCCTGAATTCCCAATCCGTCTCCTCTCTCAGCAGCTGTTCCAACACCGCCAGACAAATTAACAATTTATCAAGAACGCGAATTCTGAATTTGAAGACATCGGAGTTCGTATAATTCTCAATTGCAGAAATCTGTATGCTTTACGAAGCCTAACATAGTCCTGCGCGCTTCTGTGTGACTGGGTCTACAAAGGACCATCCACTTCACATTACACCCAAGAGTAGCGCTCAACCCCAATTCCAGAGATATTCGACGCCCTTCTTATTCATTTAAGTGTTGATAACCGGGGAAAGCCTTTTTTCGGGTCGACTGCAATACTTGGCGTGTCTTGCGAGCGGCGGTGGGTGGACTCAGGAGCTGAGCGGAAACATAAATCTGGAATCAACGATAGAAGTCAGCACACCACATATTTCTCGACGATATATAAAGTAAGGGTAGATACTTGTACTGAGATTATGATAGATTAACATTAATATTCATAGGAAGTCCCAGAAAAAAAAGCGCCGCATTTGAAGATTCGATGAATCTCAACCAAAAAGCTCCACTTCAAGCGCTAGCCAGCATCATGTGTACGAATCAGTTGGCTCCAGGCTTTGAAACAACACGTGCTACTAATAATGATGATTAGTTAGACTCATTGGTGCCCATGTTCATGGTCAGACCTCGGGGTGTGGGATTTGTGAGCAGTACCAACTTACCCCTTTGAATCTAGCACTTGAGTGCGAGCACCTAGCCACTCCTTGATACATCAAATTATTGTTGAAGTATATGGAGAGTCAAAGTCAGAGTAATTAGGCGCGTAGCTGCTTGTGGTGGAAGAGGATATGGCTGTCGGTCCCTGCGCTCCGCGTTACCCCTGAACGACCCTTCAGCCACTACAGGACCAGCACGCTTGACTCGGCAGCGAAGGGCAACTAAGCACTGACTGAAGAAGCTCAAAAGAGTTTGGAAAGCGTTATTGAAGATCAAGGAGGCTCATCCTTCGACTCCTGGGTCATCTGTCGGCAGCTCTTCAGGTGCTTTGTTTACAGTGTCGTGATCAATCTCTGGGCAAGGGAAGGAGAGTCAGACGGAAGGAAGCAGTCACAAGCTTCTGAATATATCCTTGTATGTCTCTGAAGGTTTGAGGAGCCGAGCTGTCAGTATGATACCTTCTCCCGTGTCTTCATGGACTTGCCTTATCATAAACCATACAGACGCTCAACACAACCGAGACATACGAACCAGACACCTGGCGGCGTTTTGTCTTGATACTCTTCTTATCACAGAAAGATCATTAGGAAAGTATAGAAACATCCTATTTCACTCTCTTTGCTTCCTGAAGGGCTGAGCTGCCCGTCTGGCCCAAGAGCGTCGCCCCTCCTGGACACATTAGCCCTTGATCCTACATCATCTAATACCTCTGGAGGTAGGGGAAAGGATGGTCTAGTACTCGTGATGGCGTTGCTCGCTGTCTTATGTATGGCCGAGGAAGTGGTGCCGCCGAGGTTGCTGCTTGATCTTTCGTTGGATGTCGTCTTTTGTACCGTCCCGCATGTATATTTATAATCACCTGCATCTTTTGAGACGGTCAGTACGATTAAGAAGCTTGGGAAAATAGAAGTGTCTGTGTTGAGTGTACCTGGGATGTTGTGTCTTCCGTAGAGGGCTCTTCAAATGCGACATGCACCAATATTGGGACACCAGCCACCACCATCAAGGAAACATGAATTCCATCATGTGAAAGAAGGACAGAAGCAAAGTGAAGCCGATAGTCGTCGTAATGAACAAGCTTGGCTCGTTGGAAAAGGCCAGGTATCGTTGTTTGTTGCAAGTATCAAAGGAATACCGGAAATCAAGGATCGTGACCCAAAGACTGGGGCAAACACTTTGATATTAGACAAAGAACGCAATCGCTGAATAGCATCAAATTAACTAACAGTAGGGCTAAATGGAATAGTATAGGGGTACTGTACTGGAAATGACGTACGGGTTGCATGGAATTAGTGGAGGGGCAGTTCTGGCAGCGAGTCCCAGGGGCCCAACGTTGTGAATAACCTCGCTCGCACCGCCAGACACTCGACAACCGAAACACCAACACAACGTATCTACAATGCAAATATAACTTTATAGTATACAATATAGGTCAGAGAATGAGCGAGGATAGTTTGTTTCAAAAGTGCACGCATGTTGGAAGCATCATCGTGGAGTAACAGGCGAGCATATCTAAATGTACAGTATACGGATCACCATCACGAAAGGCCTCAACACCACGGCGACATCATGATCGATAGAGAGATACAGTCTCAAGGGATGCATCAAGATAAGTAGCCAAAGCTTCGGAGTCACGAGCGGGGTAGGGAGGCCCAAGGACCGATCATCGGTCTCAACCTGGGAGTTCAACATCGTGATATCACGAGACCTCACGAGACGAAGCGAAGCACACAACTTGAACTCACATATATTAATTCAAAGAAGAAGAACGAAATTAGATATGCAGGAATGGACTCGTGAGTCAAGGAGAGGAGAGAAGCCGTTGCCGGGGTAGCAAGAGGTTGAGACGCGTTGGTCGTTGAGATTCAGGGACTGAGCCGCATATATATCAGATGCAATAGGGGGCTAGATGGGTTTACTAGGGGAAATACACTGTTGATATGTCTCTATTCCACGTGGGTTCCATCTGCTGAGTCCCTGTCAACCAATAAGTTCGCTAACTACGTCCCTACAACTTGGGCCCCTGAGGCTAGCTTCTCCTCTAACTTGGCCTACAACCCACCCGTCTGCTCCTGCCATTATTCCTACCTGCACCCCGCCTATTCTCAACTTGCCCTGAGGCAGCCCCACTCACGCATTCCCTCCTACCCAAGTCGCTCCCAACTTTCCTTCCCTTCCTCCCTCTCTTCCTTTCTTCTTCACCCACCTCAACATCATTCCGACTTCACTATCCAACTTGGATGTGAAACAGGATCTTTGGGTTTTGATCTCGGTCACATTTCTTCTTTTCTTTCAGCTTCTTGAGAAGCACGTATACAAGTCAAACTTCAGATTTCATCTACTCATCATTTTGTTGTGACATCTTGTCTTCCTCCATCGACAGCATGTCTTCTTCTCACGTGGGCCATCGTGTCTACGTAAACATGTCTTCTCCTGCTGAGGGAGCTGTTGACTCGATCCAGGGTACTCCCAACACCCAGATCACAGTCTTCTCACCTTCCGAGAGCTCTCAGGGAACCTCCATCCAGGGCAGCAACTATGTTGGCCATAGCCAGGCTCCCGACGACCCCTTCGTTGATGGTGGCCTTGCTCAAGGCAGCACGCTTTCTGCCACTGCATCCTCATTCCAGCCAAGTGGTCAGCGTTACAAAGGGAAGAACGCACTTGTCTTCTACCCGGAGGGTAGTCCCACTGTAGCTGGCGCTCTGAGCCAGGACATGGACATTTCCCATCGCATTGAAGTCTGCGACACCCCGACACCCTCTATTGTGGATCTCGGAAATTATATCACCGTGAGTATTGTTTGTCATCTATGGAAATGCAATATGTACTGACGAGTTTATAGGAGCTCGCTCAAAAGGGAGTCCGGTTCCACGGCGGACGGAACCTTGAGACCACCGGAGGCCATGTGTACGTGGTCTTCGAAGACCTACGAGATGCCGCCTGGGCCTTCTACGCCATTCGAAAGGCTCCCAAGGGCTGGTTCACGGCGTTCGTGAAGATCCGACCTGAGCGTGTAAGTTTCTCTCTTCACCTCACCTCTCCATTTATTTGCTAATCATATTTTACAGCTGGACCTTGGCCTTGTACGATTCTCCGAGCTTAGACAGCTCAGCATCGAGGTCAATGTCCTCAACTTCGCTATCATCGATCCGGCCCATGTTGATGAGATTGCCCAGCGAGCCCTGAACGTCTACGGCCAGCTTTTTGCGCTGATCAGACATTTGAGCTTCCCCAACGGAGCCTTCCGCGGTGTTGCCCAGTTCTGCAAGGCTGCCGACGCTTTCATTGCCTTCAAGGCTTTTGGTAATGGCATTAACACCGGCGTAAGTCCTTTTTTTCTTTTCTTTTCTTTTTTTACAATTTTCTCTTGCCTATTCTTATCATCTAATCTTCACCATCTCTCTATTCATCATACATCATCCATTTCCCATTCTTTCACTGCTTTGTCTTTCGCGACCTCTCTCATTGTCGTATTTTCTAACTTGAGCAGGGCGTGGTCATCACCCTGTCCAAGCCAGAGGACGTTGGCGGTGCAATTTCTCCCGAGGACCAACTCGCCGGCACCATGGGTAACATGACAATCCAACAAGGTCCCCGCGGTGCTGAAAGAGGTCGCTACCAGTCATTCTTCGCAATGAACGCCCCGCAGGGGAACCCCTTTGCGGCAGCTGGCGCTGCCAACATGCCCTTTCCTCCTAACCTTCAGCAGCAGCCCTTTACTGGGCAGCACTTCGGGCCCGTCGCTTCCAACAACCTCTCTGCCGTTGCATTTGGTAATCCAAACGGGTTCGGACGGTTTGACCCCCGCCGAGGTGCGGGTCGCTTTGGTCGGGGATCTCGAGGGTTGAACAACATCGTCGACCTTGGCGAGCTGATCGCCGGGCGGGATGTCAGAACTACCGTAAGTCGTACCACCCTCTCTTGTATTACTATCAGCCCTGAAACTCTATAGATCATGCTTCGGAATATTCCGAACAAGGTGGACCAGCCGCTCCTGAAGAAAATCGTCGACGTTTCCTCTTTTGGTCGCTATGACTTTATGTACTTGCGAATTGACTTTGCCAACGATTGCAAGTAAGTACAAACCCCAGCAATACCTGACTCCAATACTGACCACTCCCCAGCGTCGGCTATGCGTTCATCAACTTCGTCAAAGCCGAGTACATCATCGACGTTAGTCACCGTTGAGAGTGTTCCCATCTTGTTGACATGCTAACTTCTGGGTAGTTCTTCCAGGCACGAGCCAACAAGCGCTGGAACTGCTTCCGCTCGGACAAGGTCGCTGAGATCTCCTACGCAAGTAAGCTTTCCTTTCTCTCCTCTTGTGCTGCAGTCACTGACATACAACAGCTATCCAGGGAAAAGACTGCCTGGTCCAGAAGTTCCGGAACTCGTCCGTGATGCTCGAGGCTGAGCATTACCGCCCCAAGGTCAGTTGCCGATGACTTACTATTCACCCTCACCAACTAACAGATGCAGCTGTTTTATACCATTCACAGCGATGACCCGAACCTCGTCGGTCAAGAGGAGGCGTTCCCCGGCCCGGACAACCAGTCCAAAATGAAGCGCTCGGTGGAGAACGCTGAGCACGTTGGTACGTAGCTCCTCACAATCAACTGCAATGACAGGGCACTGACATACTATAGGGCTGTTCACGCCTACTGCTGGGCAGTATTTCCGCGATGAGCAGCGACGCCGTCATTCTCAGTACGATCGCGGCACTCGTCTGGCCGAGCTGGAGGAGATCTCGTATGGGTCTGGTGTCATTCCGTACCACGGTCGCGGCCGTTACTAAGTCGGACATCACCCGAAGACTGTTTTGATTTTTGATCGTTTTTTTCAAAAGTCATCTTGAGCTTTGGAGTGGTTGGGTCTCTTTTGAGATCTTGAGGCCTTTGGCACGGCCGTAACTAAATTTTCGAAGACCTTTGAATGGTCTGACTATTCTGCAGGATCTCCTTTGGTACAATCTCCATTGGGCTTACCTTTAAGTAGCAGCATCTGTGATGCAGGTAGATACCTAGTACTTGGCAATCGCGGAATAGATTTCATCAGCCAAACCTTGGGGTGTGCTTTGTGACGTTAAAATTACAGCAACAGTCACTAAACAAACGCCAGATCACGCTAGACACGGATGTTTAAGTTCAACAGCAGTTCTATTACGCTTTTCTTTTATTGATTCTATTTAAGACATAGCTAAATGTCAACAGTCATGGAGAAGATGGATTCTCGGGCAGAGCTGGTAACGGTTTTCGCGAATTGGTTGGTTGTGCGATTGAGCGACGTAACACATTCGGCTTTGTGTCGTGGGAAGGGGGCGATAGATCAGATGACGAGGAAAAGCCTCCAGAAGATCTTGGCGTCGGAGGAGGTGAAAGCTGCTCGCATTCAATACGATCATGATGTATGTCGTCGGAAAAAGGCCCTCGATCTAGTTCAGTAGCACCATCGTGTCCTCCTGATGTCGGAGAAAATTGGCCTCTCTGACGGGCTGCCAGTAACACTGCATCTTCTCCGTCGTATGCCCCTCCATGCATGGCTCGAACGCGAGCCGCCGATGATGCAGAGTCGTAGGAAGCGAGACCAGCCTGATCTGAAAAGGGTGCGAGGTGATGTAGTGGCACACCTCGGGAGAAGATGACGAGGATCAGACATGACATGAGTAACACGGCTTGTACTATGGCCATGCGTTTCTGAAAGACGACCTCGTCGGCCAGGAGGTTGAGACGAGCGCTGAGAGCAACTATCTCTCGGTTAGACTGCTCGCGCTGACTCTCCAGAGCCAGGACTGTTGACTGCCAGATCTGGTCGTACTGCTCACGAACGGAGCGCAGCTCGGCCAGGACAGTCTTGTTGAGATTCTCGAGGAACAGTGTAGTTTTTGAAAGTTGCTTCTGTTCTGTCCGGTGCAGAGTCTCGGACATGTGGCGAGCTTGGTCCTCGACGTATTTAAGGGAGAGTGTGAGGTTGGTTTCAACGATTGTAAGGCGCTTGGAGATGGACTTGAAGAATCCTTCTTGCACAGTGGGCGAGGCCGGTGAGCCAGAGGCTGTTCCCGTGGAGCCCTTCTTGGCATTAACAGTATTGGCGGGGGAGGGCTTCTGAGTAGATGATGACGTTGGGGAAGATGGTGTTGCGGTCGTCTTTGTGCCTGCTGCTGAAGTGGTGGAGTTTGAAGCGGATTCGACGTTGGAGGATGAGATTGAGGATGGGCTGGTTGGGGACACAGCGGGCGTAGCGCTTGGAGATGCAGTGGTGGAAGATGATGAGGCCGTGGGCTCTTCACTTGCAGGGTGCTCTGATCGGGGAGTGTGCGGTGTTGAAGTCCCCTTTTGTGCCCTCTCGTCAGGGGAGTTGGTTGTGGGTACAGCTCTGGTGACTTCAGCAGAGCTTCTGGGGTTTGAGATTGGTTGTGTAGTTTGATTGAGGGAGGCAGAGCAGAACAATGGCTCGAAAAGTAGTCGCGAAGCGGTATTGGCTTCACAGAATGGCATTGATCCCATCGAGCTCGGCTTGGCAGGCTCAGGAGGACTCTCGAGTTCTTGGGGTTTCGTCGGCTCTTCTCCTGAAGGGAGAACTTGAGGAGTCACTTTAGCCTCCTCAGCCTCATTCGTATCATCGTTACGATCTTCGTTGAATGCAGCGAAGAAGCGCGAGCCATGGATTCGAAGCAATGAAACGGGGCAGTAGTACTGTTTTCCGTAATGGGTGAGATAGTCGATGCGGACATATTTGGAGAAGATCTGAGCATTCTCGACCAAGAAGGGCTGAATAGCTCGTGAGTTCTCTGCCTGAAAGACCCCGATCTGTTTCCACTCGTCCCTCTTGACTGGGTACCGGTCACTAACGCTGACAGTAAAAGTTTGGATCATACTAGAAAAGAACTCGAAGTTGGCGAGGACGACGGTATCGATGTAGACATCGTCGCTCAGTTCGACAATAAACCACTTCTCCTTGGCACTACACTCGAAGAGTAGGTAAGAGTCTTTGTTCTCGACGAGAATTGCCTTTGCATTCCTTGCGCCGGGGCTCGTCTTGAGAATGGTGGCGCCGGCATCAAAGGACGAGTAAGAGAATCGTTCCTTGCAAGTCTTGCCAGCATCTTTGTTTCTATGGATTGCAACACCACGGCCATCCTTTCCTGATCCCTCGTTCTTAGCTTGTTCGAGATCCGAAGGACGCTCATTTTGCTCCCCGGTGTCATCCATGTAGCTTCCAAAATTCAGGGATATCTCGTCTTCCTCGCCGAGGCCGCCGTAGCCCATATCCGGGGGTGTCCTGTCGCGGGGCTTGGCGTTCCTGTGTAGGTTCTGAGGGTCCTGCCCTGTCTGTTTCAACATCATGGCCTTCCAGTCCTCAAAGGACATGAAAGGCTTTGCATCTCCATCTCCATCTGCAGCGGCATCTTCCGACTCGTCTTTGGCGGGAGTGGCGCTGGACGCTGATGGTTGGGGCTGGGATTGGGAAGGGGACTCGCTTTGTGTGTTGGGGGGTGGCGCATCGCTTTGTGTCGAGTCGGGGGAGGCATCGGAGATGGAATTGGCATCTGAAGGGGTTGCGCTCACAGAAGTGCTCGTCCAGGAGCTTGTGAGGCAAGCTTGGGGCAGCGTGTGGGTGATGTAGTTGATGGTTCGGGCATCGCAGGTCAAGTCGATTGGGTCAGAGATGACACTGGGTTCGTGGGACTGGGCCTCGGTCTGGGCTTGTGTCCAGGCTGCGATGAGTGCCAGGGATCGTAGAAGGGCTGAGCCTAGCGAAGGCATCGTGACCTCGAGTGTTGGCGGCACATTGAAGCGTCGCTGATGGTGAGGTCGAATTGATGGAATTGACGTTGAATTATGGATGGGGGTTGGGTTTGTGTCGTGTCGTTGATTAGCGGTGGACTAGACACGAAGTGGGTGTAGCGTATCCCGTCCCTTACCCCCGTAGCCCAGGCTCGTTTAACTTCAGCGCGTGGCCCACTGACGTGGTCAGATGCTGATTGGTGCACCAACAGTAAAGTGTGTCTGTTGATTGATTAGATCCATTTCTTAGATCGAGGTAAAAATAGAAATTGGGCGTTGATGACTTACACACGGAAACACTCGTTCACTATGACCTCTATAACCGATAAAAGACTCGAAATTGGGGGCCTGGATAAAGATGTGACCCCATTGTTGATGCCGATACTATGAGACAGGATAGATTGGCATCGAGCGAAGTACCTCAAGGTAGATTTGAGAAGAGAGGTACCAAGCTGGTGGCCATTCAACCTTCCTGAACTGTGTCATTGTTGATGCCAGGCCCGAAACTTCAGGCTAAGAGATGCAGGAGCCTACCTAGTAGTAGAGGCATCTGCGGATTATGTGACTTCTTTCGCTATATGGGTTCTGTGCTTTAGGGAAATGGCTTGGAGGAATAGCAAGCCAACAACTTCAGATGACTTGATTTCAGTGTGGCTTTAGGCTCAGTATAACTATACAGATTCCGTTCTCTAGGTAGTTTTTGATGAACTCAGATTGAGACAGTGACTCTCCTTAGGGTAGATAGAATGGCGATGTGATTGATATCCATATAATTGCATTTGCTTGATTCCGGCAAAGCAGGTTGCTTTAGAGCAACCTGTTGGGTGAATAAATTGTCTTGTTTTGTTATCATAATGCAATCAGGATGTTTTCTGTATGAACTTGCCTTCATTTGAGTCACAGTTCTCTGTTTGCACAGATGCCTACATCCTCTATCAGTTACCTTTGGCGGTTAGGTGTGGTCAATCTTTTACTTCACTTTACATGGATGGGAAGGACTTTTCTTGAAATTCAATCCAACACTGAAAACGCAACAGCGACCAGCCTGATCGAAACTCGAATGTTCTGTTCACTAGCATTACGTAATACTGCCATTTACTGTCGTCTGCCCCATTTCTGGGCCGCTGTATGCGTTTCGACTTTCGAGGGGGGTAAAGGTACTGGCGTGTCTACCTAGATCCCGGCCACGCTGCCATTGAAAGCCGACGAGCACGTTGCTGTTACTTCATCATGAGTAATGACAGAAGAGAATGAGTGTAAACTACTGACCAGTGTTTCCTCAGAAGAGACTTTTCTTTCCTCTCCTCCACGTTCTCGCGCGCGATTCGTGTCACATCGCGATTTGGCATGAGAAACAAACCTGTGGTACCTTTCGACAGCAGCAGATACGCAACTTTCGGCTCATCCATATTGGCTTCAAGATGGAACCATGGCAAAGAAATTCTCGATAAGATGTTACGTGAAGAATCAAAATCAAAATCAGCAAAGACAGCCCCAAGAAACCCTCCAACCGACGGAATTCTCCAAGATCAAGAGCTCAGGTTCCTGCTTACCGACGATGGAACATTACTCAATGTTGGGCCGTTGGCTGATCCTAGCCACGCCGCAGTGTTGCGTGTGACAATTTGGCCTGCCAAGAACAAAAGTCCCAGAGCCAATTTTATCCTTATTTCTTGTTACGTTCAAACGGCCACGAGGCCTTGATGAGAAACTCCCAGCCAATTGAGAGAAAGGAATTGCCTTGGAAGCATGCACAAATGAAGCACCTCTGGCCAAAGGCAACAGCCAACTGACCATGATCTGATCTTCTACAGCGGCGTTTAATTAGCTTGGGCTTACCAAGAAGGCTTTGACCTTGTGAAATCGCGCCTTTGCCGCAGCCTAAGCTCACCAAGGACAGCAATGCGATAACTGGTCGAGAAACCCCTTGGCTTTTAATGCTCGGCATACACGATATATCCACGCTAAAAAGAAGCCACAATCCTGTCGATCCTCAGCCTTACTTGCCAGCTACTTATGCGCGCCCTTGACTCAGTATGGGTCCCCAAGAGTTTGAACTCAGGTCGGTTGTTACTCTCACCAATGATCCAGATGGTGAGCCCCATCGACCACGGCAATCTTCGAGCTTAGCAAAAGACAAACAGGTCATTCACTACTACAAACGCTCACTATGAATCTATGGTTTCTATCTCCTGATTCTCGTCCTACCGTGGATATTCACCTGTGTTTTGATGGTCAGGCCCATTAACAAGAAATCATACTTCAATCAGGCGGGATAAATAACCCCCGGAGACGTGAAAATTTGGCACAGATCTCACGTTGCTCTCAGTTCTCTCACTGCACTCTCAAGTGTTATTGGACTCCCAATAGTTTCTGGCCTCCTTGCCCATGGAGCGGTTTTCTACACCCAGCGTCGAAACCAGGTCAGAAATTGAGCGTCTTACAGCTATTTGCGCTGGCAGATAGACAATGGCTAGACCCTCTATCTGTTTAAACCCCCAAGCAAGCTCAAAAGCACGGAAAGGTCACTCTACCTTTGGCTGGCCACTTTTCTCGTCCTGATCAGTAAGTACAGGAACACACCCTGATCCTACACAATATACCCCTTATACTAACCGTTTTTTAAACAGCCGCTATCGAACCACCTATACAAGCCATCCTAGTCCAAGACGAAGAGATCAACGTTTTGACGTGCAAAGGGCATCCCGCGGCGCACAGCAATCACAGATCGAGAGCTTGCAAATTTCCTTTCGGGGATTTGAATACCCAGATTATTGCGTGGGACGCGGAGCCCATCGATCTGAACTTCTGCCCACAAGACGTCATCGTCAAGAAGACCAGCCAGAAGCTACTCGGCTCCTCCAATAGCGATATTCAACCCAATTTGTGGTCTGATGAGGCTTCTCTTGGGAAAGAACCTAACTACTATATGGACAATAGGTGGGCTTTTGACTGGTACTACCAGGAGTCGTCATACGACAAGGGCAAACGGCCATATTATGCGTCTTCCGCCCCCAATGGCACCGCCACCTGAGCCTATCGACATCACGCGGCCAGGATGGACTCTACAGCAAGTTGTTACTTGACCAAAAACTTCCCGAAAGAGTGCAAGGGAGACAAACCATTCGCGCCATCTGTCTCCAAGGGTTGGCTGAATGTCGATATTTGTGCCGAGGGAAGTTATGACACTTGGCTTGGAACACAAGTCGAAACAAACAAGAGCACAACGAGACTTTGTGGCTCTCTATGAAATGGGATATTCCTGAAGTTCAAGACAGCTCCGGACAATTTCGCAATAATGATAGCTATGTCCTCAGATGCGACAGTGTCTCAAGAAGAGGGTGATTTTAGCTCCCAAACAACGCAAACGGAGGAAATCCCGGGCCCTTACGGGACAAGTGGCCTTCATGGGCGAGAACCCAAGGATGAGTTGAACGATTATTACATCAATAGCCCTCAGTGGGATAGCAAATTTCCAGGTGACAGGTATCCAGCAGCAGAGTATGCCCCCCTTTCAGTCATAATATCTTTTTGACAGCCCCTGGCTAACCACTTATCACTGACTAGAATCCCGGACGAAGAACTGCAAAATTCTCGCGATCAATCGAGCTACACCTACCAGGGACCTGGTGTGCCTGGTCCACTCATGACAGTGGCTCTGGCTATGTTTGGAAATTCGTCATTCTTTCAAGCAGCTAGGGATGCTGATCGTGACACTTACAACCAGACCATCAACAGCATCTGTGAGAACTCGTTGTTTCCGATGCTTGGAATGATGCCACGCGATTACAATCTGGGCTAGTGCAGTCCATCTGTAAGAAATCGGAAGCATAGTCTGGAAATGCAGGATGTGATTTACTATTATTTCAATGGCCTCAAGAACGAAGAGGTCACCGCACAAGCACTCGAAAAGGCCATGTTCTTTGCAAACGAAGCCCTTCTCACCACCGCCGCCTCGCTATCCCAGAAGTGCCCCGTCCTCTATAGCCCAGGAACTGCAGTCATGAAGCCGAAAATGGATTTAGCAGCGGTGATATCTGTTACTGCACTGATATGTCTTCAAATGATGGCTCTTTGTGCGCTGATGTGGTTCATTCTGCGTGTCTTTACGTGGACGGAGACTCTTGATGCAGATGCTTTGGCGCAGGTCGGAGGTCAGCTGAAGGAATGGGGAGAGCCCAGACCGGATCTGAGGCGGATAAATGGTGATGTGGGAGTTGATGAGATTCGACACCAGGCCGAGACGTCATTGGTGAGACTGCCGTCAGAGCAGGATGCTGCCTCGCAGCCAGGGTCTGTGCATTTGACACTTGGTGGGGAGGGACTGATCAACAGAGATACGATTACTGCAGTCCAAGCGTGATGAATCTGTTTGGAAAGTAAGTTTGAAGTGACTTGGATGTCGGGACTCCCTTTTGAGAACTCTACGTTGTTCCTAATATCAATCGATTTAATATTACTATGTGCGGTTGGCATTTGAGAAAGCCGATACGCTTAACAAATACAGATCTTTGTGTATCATATGATGAGGCTAATCACCAGAACAGTAGATAGCATATACTGAAGCAGAGAAATTAAAGGGGGGCACTTGGTTTGGCACTTGGACCCTAGGTTGGAGCCCGGCCTCGGAGAGCAAGAAAGCTTCTGATATTGAATCAAGGTGTTAGAATAGACTGGCCTACAGCACTAACAAGCTGATCCTAAACTTACCCAAATTCTTTCATAACTTGGAAAAGAGGTCTTAAGTCATCTTGCCTCCTGGTCCCAGCTAGACCTCGGGTTCGAGGAGATGCAGGCTTACCTCGTCTGATATCTCGCTGTTCTCTCGATACAGATACAGTGAGGGAAGTATCACCCTCTCCTCGAAGCATAACGGCTTTTCTCTTTAAACTGAAGAGGATAACCCTGAGTCGTAGACTTTGACCGAAAAGGGGCCGCCTTGTTCGGGGGTCATATCGAGAGCTCGATTATGACTCTTTGATTCCGGAGGCCAGAGGCTCTGTGAGGGTATTTTCGTATAGCTGGGAAGTCAGAGGTACTATTTATGATCCTGGGAAGAAGAGCAATAAGTCAGTCATGTAAATAGATAACGAGAAACAGGGTGTATAGAGATGTTACCGTCGGGTGTCGTATGCCGTATGCCGTACTTAGTCTCCTTTCCTGTTCGGCGTTGGCAAGCCGTCCCAGGTCTTGTAGGCGCTGATATGCTTATATTGAGAAGATCTGAAAGGAAAACGAGAAGTTGAGAGTCTCCGATAGTCTGTCAACAAGGACACTTTGCGGAGGGAAGCACAAACCTTTCAGTTAAACTGGTTGGGGCTGGTTGTTGGAATCTCCCAGTCGAGAACTTGCAGAAGCATCTACAACTCTTATTGTTTGATGGCAGGCAGCGACTTAGTCGGCTATGAACTAATACTTCCATCGGCTGCGCAGTTCCTGAGACGCAATGGCCAGAGTCCTTGGCATGGTCGGTAGGCACAACTCACTTTGATTTTCAGCAAAAGAGAAAGGGGCTCAAAGCTCTCTTAGATACTCAAAGAGATCTCCTGGTCGATTACTGAGCTTCGGCGAGCGGTTACGGCGGTCTGCAGTGCTGGGGGCGATGAGGGAGTTGGGTCCGATATCGCTGACGAGTTCGGACGGAATCTAGCGCTTCAAGACATGGCAACTTTGATATCAACACCAAACGAGCAGAGTACAAAATTACTCAGCAAACCCGTGAGAGATATTTCAACTGCCGCAATCAGTGAGTGATCTGTTCATGTGGCTGTTCTTCACAGACACTTACATAAATCAACAACTCAGGTTGGTCATATGGCCCAGTCATGCAGCGACATGGCTCAAGAATTACCCCGAAAGAAGATGTATCTGCTGCAAAGAATTCTTCTCATCACTACGGGAAACTCTTGACCCCAGCCATTATCTGTCTCATTCTTCAGAATTCAACCCAGGCCCGAAGAGACAAGAACTGCTCCGCCTTGCGATACTTGCCAACTTCACTACTCTAGCCCAACTTTTCGGCAGTTCATCTGAGTAATCCCGACTCGCCATCTGGTTCTCCGATTCGTCCAAGCCCAAAGTCAAGGATCGGCAATGACAGTTTCCCCTCATCCATCCGACTATTTATGGTTCTGAAAGTGTTTCAGGGAATTGTAGCCAATGAGCAAATGACAATCTTTCGGTGATGGCTCTTCCGTCACAGACCTGAGACGATTGTTCATCTAGCCGTGTTAATGCCTGCTGACTGATTGACAGGCCGAGACGCCAACCATCAACGCTCTGACAGGACATGCACCAGACCCCTGTCGATCGAAGAAGCATAAACCCAACCTTAACTTTTCAGGGACAAAAATCTCCAGTTCAAAGTCGACATCTGAAACCCAGCCTTGAGCTTTATCAGATGTCTCCTATAGTTTCATCAGCTCGTCCTGAGAGACGTGACTTGCAGTCCCGAAGCTCTGACACTTTGACCCCTGCAAGACTTGAGCGGATGAAAAAGAGCCCAGCTTGGCGTTCCAACTTCCGGGGACATGTTGCATTCTACCACGCCAGATCGATATCATGAAACGTTGTGTTACACTTTTGTACGGCATCGTCATAGGGCTAGCTCCGGCCTCTGGTGCTGCCGGTGACAAGGAGCACTTTCATGGCGGGTTTGACATTCTCGGCCAGCACGGCTCTGGGGATGAAATGCATCCGATCAAGAAACAACGTTGAATCTCAGCTGACAATGTTTGTAAGTAGTTTATCTATAAAGATGGGGAAGAACTCCCGATGAAATAATTCGATTCTTCATCTCACAATCATCATCCAGTCCATCCTTCCAAACACCAGTCATTTCCTAAAGAGGTGAGCCTTGAACACTATTCCCGACTTCAAACATCAAGTTTGCTAACACTGAACTCTCCAGCTGTGCTCTTGTCGGTTTTCATTCCTTCCACCGTTTCGCCTTTAGAGCTGTGCTCACACCATTTATATACCCATTTGATATTTCCTGTCCAACTCCAACACTCACTCAAAAACAACCAAAACCATCTTCTCAATCCTTTCAAGATGAAGTTCTCAGCTTTCTTTGTTATCGCCTCTGCCGCGTTCGCTGCCGCCGCCCCCGGTGTTGCCACTTCCTCTCAAGAGCGCGCTGCTCTCAACGAGAGTGCCCCCAGCCGCGACCGCGAGGACGGCCGTGCTGATCTCCGCGAGCCTGGACGAGAGGAGGGCCGTGAAGGCGAGCGCGAGGACGACCGAGAGGACCGTGCTGGCCGTGGTCGCCAGGATGATCGTCTCAACCGTGGCGGCCTTGCTTTCAGCCAAGTTGATCTCAACTACCTCCTTCAGGTCAACCAGCTTAACCTCGGCAAGCTCCAGGTGCTCAGCCAGCGAAACAACTTCAACGTCGTCGTCTTCCAAGATCTCTTTGCCTCTCGGGACTTCAGCCTCCAGTCTCTTCTCCAGCTCCAGCAGCTCTCCACCATACTTGCTATTGCCGAGACTAGTATCTTTGACCAGTTTGAGCTGTCTCGATTGGACCTTGGCAACCTGAACCTTGGACTCATCAACGGCATTGCTGGCCTCAACTTGGCTCAGTTCATCGATGCTGCCCTGAAGCCACAGATCACTATTATCTCTAAAGAGGGTAAGTGAACAAATCGAATTGATTGTTTTTAACAAGTGCTAACTCTTGAATAGTCAACAACAACATCATCATTGCCAAGTAAGGATGCCGGGAGTCTACTAGATGAGGGGGCAGGTACTCCTGAATACGGGGAGGCTTCGGGTCAAGCCATACCCTTCACGTGTAATGAACTATCATCTTCAGGAACGGATTGAGACTGGGCTCGCTTTCTCGTGGTCACTGGATGGCTTGAAGGCGAGGGTTACTATGTAATGAATGAATCTAATATTTCAATGATCTCAAGTCGCCTGAATATATCGTGAGACCTTACATCACTGGAGTGATCAGCGAACCTTTAACGTTACACGTCTCTTTTCCATTCTATCTGAAGCCGGTACTAAAACAGGGATATTCCACACTTCTCATTAACGAGATAGGTCTGTCTGAAGAGAACCAATCTGTGCCTGCTACGAGTATGATTGCACTGACGAGGCTTACAGGCAGGAGTTGATGTTGACATTACTCCAACCCTGCTTCCCCGGAGAGTGCCATGCACTGGAAGATATTCAACTTGCGGTGAAACAGACACTGCTCAGCCTATCATAAGCTCAGTTGAGACCTGTAAACACAAAGCATACTTGACCAATCTGACTCGGAAACCTCGGATACTCGTATAAATTACGAAGCTTTTGTTAATAAGCGCAGTGATAGCATAATCATCGACTCCGAGTTGTCCGTCAAGCGAAAGATAGAGTTTGCAACGGCGTCGAAGAGTTCTATGGGTATACTATCCACCAAGCAGAATACAGTATTTCGACTGGGATATCCTAGCACAGCGCCTTTCTAGAAGAAACTACATACTATGCTCCCTTGTTTAGAGTTTCTACTAACAGCCATGCTCGCCGGCAGTTGAGCATTGACTGGGATTTACTAGCTCATCTCGTATTACAGCTTAGACCACCAATTAGGATATATAATGCCTCTACAGCCCCTGAACTACGACCGAGGAAACCAGCAATCGATTCAGAATGTTGTTTAAACAATTGCTCGCATTCGGAGCTCTCGCCAATGGCCTGGCTACCCGTCAGGAGAAGCCAATCTGGCTGACACTCCCACAGACACCAGACCTACCAGCACCCATCACTCACAAAACAACTCTTATCAACCATGTTTCTCTCTGGATGCAGGAGTACAACAAGAAAGCAGATACTATCCCTATCGTTATGGATCACGGCGGTCTAGGTTACTCTGCATACTTTGGATCCGTCATCTCTCGTCTTATCAAGCACGGGTACTATGTCATTGCTGTTGATCGTCGAGGCCACGGCCGTTCAACCTTCAACGAGAACGATGTCTTTACTTACGAAGGATTCGCCCAAGATACGAATGATCTGTTGAAGAGCCATGGTATTTCCGAGTACAACGTCGTTGGCTGGTCCGATGGTGCCATCACAACTCTGGCTGCACTCATCGACCCTGTCATGTCAGAACCTATCAAGAAGGCCTTTATCTTTGGAGGATCAGCCAACCCCGAGCAGACCAACGCCACATTCTCAAGCACGGACATTTTCTCAGAATTTGTCTCTCGCTGTCGTACTGAGTACGGTGAGCTGCAGCCTCACGCCAACTTCACCCTCTTCGGCACCAAAGTTGCCACCATGGAGGCTACACTTCCTCAGTTCACGGATGAGCAGCTTGGATCTATCGATGGACCGAGGGTTATTATTGTTGGAGCTGAGCATGAGGAGGCTGTGAACAGGGATGTGCCTGAGAAGCTGCACAAGGCTATCAAGGGTAGCCACATCGAGATTTTGACTGGGGTGAGTCATTTTGCGCCGCTTCAGGATCCTGATCAGTTCGCAACAGCTGTCGAGGAGTGGTTTGAAGCACCAATCCCTTGAGCTTAGGAGTCTATTGTACTGCTGCAGTAGTTTAAAAACAAGAAAGCCTGTGTGGGCAGACTTCTATCTTCACAATAGCGGCTCCTGTTACATGGGCATACTGAAACAGTCTCGTTCTGATCGAGCTGTTGGTATCTAGATATAAAAATAATAATAAAAACGAGAGCCATATATACTCCTATGTTGAGAAGATGTAACTGTGACTACAGCCTTTACCCTCTTCGAGATTTATACCCTGCATGATCTTGCCAACAGAACTACGATTTAGGGGAGAATCAGGCCGGGTACAATCACATATTTTTTTTATCGTTAGCGGGAACTTCGAGGTTGTTTTGTTTGATACAGCAGAGATTGGTTTACCACCTTTTTTATTTTTCTATTTTCTACTTGTTGTGCATATGGACTTACCGGCTTCACATAATACCACGCTTACCATGTTGATATCCCTGGTCGTTGTGTTAACACCCCAACTTGCGGTTCGGTCCCAGGAGAGAGGCTCAGCTGATCGGTACGACATTGAGTACCCTCGAGATGCGAAGTACTATAGTTGTTCACAGGTCAAACCACATAGCAGGTACGTTATACCAAATACAACGCAAGTAGTACCCCAAAGACTCTCCACAACCATCAACACCTGAGCAAGGAAGAAATAGAACACCACGTAAGCCGACGACCCAAACAGTGTTCCCGGAAACTGGCCATCAGTAACAAGAGTATAGAGAGCCATTACGAGCTTGGTCAGCCAAAGACCGACATAAATGTCCCATCTGCGATCGCGTGTGTGCATATCGTGCCATGCATATATATTAGCACAATATCGTCGGGCGTTTTCTCTTGAGTCTCCGGTGCGTTGGAAGTCTTTGGGTTTGTGGAAGATATGCTCTGGGGGTGCCGTGCCGATGATTTTGACGACGATGAAGAGTAGAGCTGTGAATGTGATGAAGGATGTCATGATGACTGTTGGTGCAAAGTTCGTTTGACGGACAAGGGTGTTTCTTTGTTGAGATGAGATTGCTGAGATGGAATGGAATGTCTTGAGGAGAAAAGGTGAAGTCAATAAGTGAATCGATGCCTAATTATTGCCCCAAGTCCCTTTCTTTCACCGACCAAGTAAGTGTTCTGGTCCAGTTCGAGCTGCAGTTTGAGAAACGCGGCTACGCCTTTCTGTAACTGGCATTGTTCATATAAACCGTTGTTGTTCCTTCACCATGAGTCCTGTGAGTTTGGGAAACCACTGTCCTTGGTGAACTAAGGTCTTAATACAGGGACTACCAATGGTGACTGCGAACAAGGTATGATCCGCACGCCGTCATGGTAACTTTTGATCTCATGATACATTAAATCTACATGCGAGGTATCCTCAACTCAATCATACAAGCCGTCATTGCAAAGCTGATATCCATTCCCAACCTCTTCGCCAAAACACCCGTCCTCATTACAACATCACACCAACATACTATCCATTCTAACCAACAACACCAGTCTGCCGTCTCGCTTGGCTGTTACCGCCGGTCTTCTTCTGTGTACCGGGTCGTGCGAGCGTGTATTTGGCGAACGCCCTCGCGAGAGCCTTCTTGCAACTAACTTTCTGGCTGCCCACGAAGCTGTCTACTGTGACCGCGATCGCTCGGTCCATGTCTTGTGATGAGCAGTATTCTGAGAGGCGCATGCGGCAGAAGGCTTCGCTGATGCGGATGATGGCTTCAAGATGTCGCACCTGGGTTTGTTAGTATGAGATGTTGCGAAATTATGATGCAGGATCAACTTACTGTGATGGGGTAGGCACCAGTGGCAAGAGACTCTCGTCTCATGTCGGCAAACAGTCGTGCAATCTTGTCCTCGTCGACATGGTAAAGCTTCGGCGAGCAATGCTCCCGAGCATAGAGGATGTACTTCCTTAGTAGCTCTTGAGGGATCTCACCCTCGGCCTTGCGGCCACCGTTTGTGGCTTGTGTCTCAGCTTGTGTATCATGTTCAACCTCCATTGAGTCCTGCTCGGGTTGGCTAAGAGGGTGACTTCGGCTATGTGATCCGACGATGAATCGTGCCAGACGCTCATCCTCTTCGGGCTCAACGGTGTCTCGTACCACACACAGGATGTCAAAACGAGACAGGATAGGCTCTGTTAACTCAACATTGGCAGAGAATGGGGCGGTAGAGTTGTATCGTCCACCGATGGGATTGGCAGCAGCGATGACACCACATCGAGCTTGTAGAGTGGTGACAATACCGGCCTTGGAGATGGAGATGGTCTGCTGTTCCATGGCTTCGTGAATAGATGTTCGATCTTGGTCGTTCATCTTGTCAAACTCGTCAATGAGACAAGTTCCACGATCAGCCAACACCAGAGCACCACCTTCCAATGTCCATTCACTGGTGAGAGGATCTCTTCGGACACTGGCCGTCAGACCCACAGCACTGGCACCCTGACCTGTAGCAAACACAGCTCGGTGGGCTGTCTTCTCGGCGTACTTGAGAACCTGGGACTTGGCTGTACCAGGATCACCGAGGAGAAGCACGTTGATGTCACCTCGGAGATGATGGGCACCCCTGGTGACCTTCGCAACACCACCAAAGAGTGACAAAGCCACGGCAGTCTTGACGTCAGTATGTCCGTAAATACTAGGTGCTATCGAGTTGATGATCTTGTCCACGATGTTGGGGTCGCGAGACAACTTGCGGATTGTGTGCTCATCCTCCTCAGTCATTCGGAAACCAGCCAGCTGGTCATGAGACTTGACAACATTGTTTGCTTCGAGAATAGTAGCAAACACAGGGAAGCCATTGCGGTTGTTGAGCTGAGCATCATAGTTGTTGCGGTAGATTCCAGTCACTTCAATCTCCTCGCCAGGCTTTGCCTTGTCGATGAGATCCCAGAGAAGGATAACCTCGCGCGATCGTGGCAATCGACCAGCGGGTACTGTTCCAGGAGATTCTTGGAGAGTGAGTTTCTGATAGTTTCGGTAGACGGTCTTCTCAGAGTTGAGAGTAAAGGGACCTCGCGACTGGCAACTTTGGCAGAATGTGATCTTGACTTCGACGTTTGACTCTTGCTGGAAAGGTCCAAGGGTCACGCCGCACTTGCTACAGTCGAACTTGACGTACTTGAGCTGAGGGAATACACCCGATCGTCGGGTAACGACACCGCTGACTCGAACAAGGCAGTTGAGATGCGACTGACGAAGCTGTCGTAGGGTGTAGTGCACAGGCAGATCAAAGATGCGAACGTGAATCTCGGCGTGAATGCGCTCGTAATCGGGGTAGTGAAGCAGAACAACGTCCATGGCAACCTCGTCGAATAACTTGATAATCTCTTGAGGCGCATTGGCCAAGAAGTAAGCCAGAATGGCCTTGCTTTCGGAAAGGTGTTCGTATGAGACCTCTAGTGACTCGGCGTTGATCTCACCGAGAGTTCGGATCCGGTTACCGTAGACGGATGAGCCAGAGCTATCGGTGTAGGATGTGAGGAAAGCCTTGAACTCGCGTCTGATAGTTCGCTGAACTGAGGGTTGCGACACCCACTCGGTGAGGTTGGAAGCCTTGACATCAGCAAGTGCTTCGAGCGAGAGTTCCTCGGCCATGATGTCGGTCTCCATCAGGTCGTCGGGATCTTCATCGTAATGATGACGGCGACGTCGGGGCTGAGCTGTGAGATCCATGTCGCCATCATCTTCATCGCCATCGAGGTAAATATTGGGGATTTCCCTTCTGACTGCCTGATCTCTTCGGTTGAGCTGAGCTTCTAGCCGACGTCGATCGGCAAGGTTCATCTCGTCATAATCGCCCTCATCGTCAATGCCAATGCCTTCGTACATATCGTTCTCTCGATCTTGGTAATCGGCCTCGTAGCCTTCACGGAACAGATCAACGTCATCCTCTGCCATTTCGTCAAGCTCATCGATATCGTCTTGGATCTGGGCCTCTTCCTCGATGTCATCGTCGTCCTCGACGCCATGTGCCATGTTGAACTCGGCAGGGGGCGAAGAAGGCATGGGACTCGAGCCGAAGGCTGCTGGTGAAGGGCCATCGCTGCCTCCTGTTCGCGATCGCTTTCTATTCGGACGAGCCGAAGAAGGGTGTAGCGGGGAACTTCAAGTGGTTGTCAGCTAATTTTCTTTTGTTTAAATGCTGGTCCAGAACACGCTGGGGAGACAAACCTCATGATTGCAACTCCTCAAAGATATCGAGATTTGGTGATATCGTGATAGAGTCTGGTCAATTCTGGAGACCAAAAGTTTGGTTTGAACTGAAAGTGTCAAGATTGAGGGGCTCAATTTGTGGTGATGGTTGGAAGGGGAACGACAGCATGAAAGTGGGTGCAGTTGACAAGGGGTAATTTCGCGTATCAAAGCGTGACTTGACGCGTTAATTGATTGGTACTGACGTGCCACGCGTAAAGTGGTTTGCCTCTAGCGACAGAATTACTCGACCCAAACCTCAGAGGAAGCTCCCCTGTAGATGCCCGCGTTATTATAGCACCTTACAAGCTTCGCAACCTCCAACTCTGTAAGGTACCTGTCGCACTGTCGATAACGCCCGTAGCTGACCTTTCTCCTCATCTTGTACTTGTACAAGTATCAAACCTTGCATCACCCATCAATTCTGACAAATCTGTCATCCGATCCTTTAATTGTCATCCTTCATCTGTTTCTTTCTTTCCTACATTTATCTTCCATATTCGACATCCTCTGATTTCATCAATCGCAATCATGTCTGCAGATACTCCCTCGGCCTCTACGCCCGCGCAAGATGCGCCTCAACAACAATCTCGAGAACGCAAGGCGAGCTTTTCTGGAAAATCGGAAACCTCAGAGACATCGCAAACAGCTGCTGAGTAGGATAACAATTAACCTGACTATGTGTCAGCCCTCTAACCTCAATCAGGTTTATTCGATCTCAGGAAGCTCTTGAAGCTGATGCCCGCGAGGCCCTACCTTACGTATGTTCCCACTCTTTTCCTAATCACTACATGCGCTCACGAATCTATAGAGCATTGATACTTGCACCAAAATCCTCGGTCCTCTGCGACAAGCTGTCTTTGCCTGCTTGACCTGCAACCCACCACCGGCGAAAGAAGGCGACGACTGGACCCCCGCTGGTGTCTGCTATGCTTGTTCCATCCAATGCCACGGCGAGCACACTCTCGTCGAGATCTTCCAGAAACGCAACTTTACATGCGACTGCGGTACCAAGCGCATCCCATCAACAAGCCCATGTACCCTCCGCTTGAACGAGGCCACTAACACTCGAGGTGAGGTTCACTCCGAGGAGCCCGATGTGAACAACAAGTACAATCACAACTTCCGCAATAGGTTCTGCGGCTGCGAGTGCGACTATGACCCGTTCCAACAGAAGGGTACAATGTTCCAGTGCCTTGGTCTGGGAACTACTGAAACAGGTGGATGCGGCGAAGACTGGTATCATCCAGGATGTCTTGTTGGCATGGGGCCTAACTGGTTCGAGAAGATGGAGAAGCCTAAGAAGGCAGCCAAAGAGAATGCTGATGAAGGAAAATTGACGACCATCACCGAGGGTAACGAAGAGCAACAGAATTCTGCCGAGAAGCCCGGAGAGACGAGCGGTACTGCTCAACCTATTGTTGAGGAAGAGGAAGAGGATGAGGACGTCCCCATGCCTCCTGGATTCCCAGAGGAGGATGCCTTCGAAGCCTTCCTATGCTACAAGTGTGTCGATGCGCATCCCTGGATCAAGCGCTACGCTGGAACTTCCGGCTTTCTTCCAGCAGTCTTCATCAACCAAGCCGACTCCGAGACAAAGGTTGAGGCAACCTCTGTTAAGGAGGAGTCTTCCGCTACTACTGAGTCAGCCCCTACCAACGAGCCCGCTCAGGACTCGCGAAAGCGCAAGGCCGAAGATGATGCCGAGGAATCTGCAGAAGCTAAGCGTGTAAAGAGCGAGTCCTTACCTGAAGATGCGAAGCCCGCAAAGACACCCTCCACAGATACACTTCCATGCAAGCTGAGGAATCTCCCTCCCGCCCCTCAGGGCCAGTTCTCGCTTTTCATGAAGGAAGACTTCCGCGAAGCCTTTTGCCGCTGCTCATCCTGCTATCCCAACCTCGACCCCCACCCTCAGCTTCTCGAAGAGGAAGAAGTCTACGAACCACCTCTGTCCGACGGTGGTTCCCAAGCAGGCGGTAACGGCGGTGGATCACATGGCAGTGGCAGTCTCCTCGAGCGTGGCGAGAGCGCACTTCGCAATGTCGACCGTGTACGTGCCATTGAGGGTGTCATGGCATACAACCACCTCAAGGAACGGCTTAAGCCATTCTTCCAGCAGTTCGCTGAGAGTGGACAAGCCATTGGCGCTGAGGATATCAAAGCATACTTTGCTAAACTGAGAGGTGATGAGCAGGGTATTCTGGAGGCAGCTGCTGGGGCCAAGGATGGCGAGGGTGGCAGCAGTGGTGATGGAGGTTCGCGAAAGGAGCAGAGTGGTTACTAATCATTAGAATGTGGGACATGAACATGAAATTGATGCTACAAGCGTGAGCGGGGAGTTGACCGGACTGGATCCACGGCTGGGTTATTTGGTGTAAGAGTAGTGTACAGTAAAGGCGGCATACCATGATTTGATACCGAAAATGGAGAAATAAAGATATTGCAAGATGATGCTTCATACAAAACTTGACCAGTTTCTCTTTCGATGACCACTATTCATGATCATAAGCACCGAATTAGGCAAGATAACGCTGCATTCGTCGTGCCTCCTGATGCTCAGGGAAACCAAGCAATAGCATGTTTCTAACACATAAAATCCATTTATTCCTATAGTACATATCCATTCATGTCTTGGGTATCGCTAAATCAAAACATTCCCATTTTTCAAGCCGTCGCCATGCCCTTCAAAAACTCCCCCTTACTGCCCCGTCGACCCTGTACTTGACGCCGCACTCGACGGCCGTGGCAGCGTAGGCACACCATACGAAGCCCCAGAATCTTCCCTCTGCATCGGAATACCTCCCATCATGCCCATCCCAATGCCCATACCCGGTAGTGGCAGCTGAGGCGGCGGACCTTGTCCATCACTATCCTCCGCCTGACTGTCCAGCTGCTCCTGCGCCGCCTTGAGGTCCAATTCATGCAGCCTTTGCTTTTCGGCTGGATCAATAATATCACCATCGTCACTCCAGTAGGGATCATCATCGTCAAGTTCAGGCATGGCCATGCGTTTCCAGAACCGCAACTCCTGACGATGCGCTTTCTCATCAACAAGTTTGTTCCAGCGCCCTTCGTCTTCGTCGTACTTGCGCCGGTACTCGCGAAGGCTTTCGTTGGCGCGGCCTGCGTGCGCCTGCATCTGCCAGATTTGTTCGCGAAGACGAGCATTCTCGTCACGTGCGTCGGCGAGTTGCTTGCGGTAGGAGCGGTGCCAGGCGGCTACGTCGCTGACGTGCTTTGTCTTGTACTCGTGGAACTGTCGAAGGAGGTTTGCCATGGCGTTGGCGTATTGCGAGAGGAGTTTGGCATTGGCGTCACGGCTGAACTTTGCCTTTTCGAGGGATTCTGTGAGGAGCGATACGAGGGCGTCGATGTTTTGCTCTTGGCCTGGGCAGGTTAGCTGTGGTTCAGTGAGTGTAAGATAGGAGATATACCATTTATATCATCGGCCGCATTCTCGATTACTTGCGAATTGCTGACCCCCTGTGCCCTCGCCCTGTTCCTCACTCTTCCTAAACCATTGACAATATCCTCTGTAACTCTTCGGTTCTCTGCAAGTTGGCGGCTGAGTTCCTCAACCATACCATAAATGTAGTTGAGTTCAGCTTGGTGGCCCGCAGGCGTAGGAACAGGCATCCCAGCAGCCATGTTCGTCCCATTCATGCCATTCATCATAGCGATCTGCTGTTGCTGCTGCTGGTAGTGACGCGCCGTGGACGTTGGAGATGGCGCAGGCGCGGGAGAAGAAGGTGAGGGTAGTGATGGATCGTGGGGGTTCGGGCTTGGAGGCGCTTGAAAGCTCATGTCTTGTCCACTCGGGAACCTGGGCCTCGAGCGTTTGGAGGATGCTGTTGGTTGTCTTAGCCTTGTTTGTGGATGGAGCTGGATGCTTGATTTGGTATAGCCTAGTGGTTCTCCCCCTCAGTGTTGCGACACTTCACCAGCACTCGGAGGGGCGCAAAATTATTTTACCGATGACGGTGGGCCTTGATTGACCAACGAGTGAGGAAAACCTCTGAACAAAATGTTCATAGAAGGACCATTATAATACAAGTAATTGTTTCATTGAAGCTTGCTGATTCTTTGGCACTTCAAGAGAAACTCCAATTGATCATATTTACTGGAGATGACCTAACTTTAGAACATGTACTCCTATATTCAGGAACAAGCCATTCCCTGGACTATACTAAAGCGGGATCACTTATACTAGCAAGCTCATTTGATTGTCTCTTATTTTGATGATTGACTTTTTGTATCCTTTTACATTTCTCATAACTCCAGCCGGATTGAACTCAATCCGTCCCGTCAGAGTAGTCTTTATGAGAGGTCATCTAAGCGAGTGACTGCTGAGCAAGGTAGCGACTGTCACTACTATAAGAAAGGAAAGCTGTATAAAATCTCAGGTCATTTACTTCGTTTCGTCATATCGTTGGGTGCATTGCACTGATTCGTAACATGGGTCCTGTAGTCAGTCACCAAGCGCCAAATTTTTTCTTTCACTCTGGAGTGTCAACCTCCATCCTGTCTTCTGAAGGCTTTGTGTCCATGATCAAGGAGTCTTCCGCCGGCTGTGAGGGTTCAAGTGTCGATGTCGATGTCATAGTCGACTCTTTCTGTTCAAAGGCAGGGGGAACAGCAGCGCTGCTGCCACTCGTACCCCCAGTACCCCCGCCGCTTCCCATACCGTTGCTTGCGGACAACCGGTATTCGCCATCAGGCTTGCGCTCAATGATACCCTCATCCAGTGCCCACTGGGCCAGAAGGCCATCGACTCCAAGCCTGCTACCTTCGCCCTTCTCCATGTGCCGACCGACATGCTCAGTCCACTCGTCCCAAGACGATGGGCCTTCGAAGATGCTCTGGCAGCCTTGCTTCGGGCATGCTGAGCGCTGCGGTGGTAACCGACGCTGAACAAGGCACGACACTTGCATGTCCTTCACATGCGTATCCCACTCAGATTGTAGTTTACTATCGCCCTTAGCAATCGCTCTCTTGATCTGAAAGGGTGCATGCATGCGTCGCAAGTGTTGGGTGAACAGGTCTTTGCGATTGAACTCGTTGCCCTTGCCCTCGGCCGTGCTCTGAGGGCAGGATGAACAACGATAGTACTGCAGACACAGATGTTGAGATGCAATATGTCGCTTCCATTCGTTCTTGGATCCAAAAGTGCTGGTACATCCAGCGAACGAAAACGCACATGGGAACGGCCTTGTATGAGCGGCAGCAATGTGTTTCCTCAATGAAGACGAATCCTTGAAAGGAGCATGACTGCAGTGATTACAACGTGTGTCCTGCTTAGGGAGTGACCTCCGTGGTGGCTTGGCTGTCGCGTTGGCATTGCGAAGTGTTGCCAAAGGATCATCGTTACCATGCTCCTCAGTCTCGCCTTCAGGCCTTATGTCAGGCATCCCGTCGGGAAGAATCGTGCGCGGCCTGTTGATATTTTGGGTCTCGTCGCTGCGATGCCGAACGTGGCTCAAGGCCTTCAATTGCTCAGCAGCTTCTTGCATCTCCGCAGAGTCCTCCACTTCGTCTTTGGGTTTCCCATGTCCACCTGCTGGGTTCGCATACGATGGTGCTGAAGGACTTGTCTGTGGAAGATGCTCGTTTCGCTCTACAGAGTTGGGAGTTTCCCTCACGGCAGGAGAATGGAAAGAGATATCGTGACCCTCGTCTCGTCGTACACGTGCAGGCGTTCCATATGCGTGGTCCCTTGCCTCCAGGAGAATTCGGCCGTTTTCGACTTCTCTTGCAGATGGCTTAATACCAGAAGAACCTACAAGTCTGTGATACAAGTGAATCATGTTGTGAGAGCTTATATACCCCAAGAAACAACAAACTTTGTCGTGCTGTACCACGTTCCAGATGGAGTGAGGCATGGAGATAAGGAGCATCGTAGGTGGTCCAAGGAACATGCCTTCCACAGCGATCTTATCGCCAAGAGGCGGCGTGCTTTGTAGCCATTGAGAGAAAAAGGACATATCTGGGCTAGCATCACCAACAAAGGTCGTACAGACGAGGACACGGTGCTCTTCAAACCTAAGGTCAACAACTGACTCTGGGTCAATGAGCTGTTCTTCGCGGTTCCCTTGGCCCTCTGCGTCGACTCCATTCTGTGATTCCGAACGAGGTCTTGAGGGCATTGGCGCAAGAGCAATACTATGTCCCTTTCCTGGTGTCAGGGGCATAAAAACCGGATGGTTTGGGACCGAATGTGTATTCAAGGTACTGCCATTCGTTTTCCGGGGAGTCTGAACAAGTTGCTGCTGCTGCTTCAGCGATAACACTTCCTCGTGGAGCTTCTGTGTCGTAAAGGGGCGCCCGCTACTGAGCTTTTGCAAAGCCTCGACCAAATTTGACGTAAAGGAGCGTTCTGTACTGTCTGGGCTACGGTCGGATGTGCAGGCTGCTATGGCTTGCTTCACACCGTGACTACCGGCCATGGGAGGATCCGGTAACGCGCATGTGTCCAGCAACAAGAGGATATCGGACTGGGCATCCTCGAACAGGCAACGGACGCCATCCCACTTGAGTTTTGCAGCATCTTCTCGTGCATTACTATGGGAAAGCTGTCAGAGGCAGGAGGAACAGGACATTTGAGAAATGTTCGACTCACCAAGCCCAGAAAAGCTGGTCATCGGAGCTTACGTAGCCCTGGCCAGCGTAGTAGATAATGAGCAGATGATTGGCTCTTGCATTCTCGAGAAAAGAAGCAATCTGAACTCCGAGCTTTATGCTAGGGTTCGGTACCGTGGGAATGTGCCATCGCTCAGTTCGGTATTTGTAGTGCTTCTGGAACACTTGCTCGAGTGCAGCCAGGTCTTCATCAACAGACTTGTCTTCTTCCCACCTTAATAGCAACACAGAAACGTCAGTGTATGGGTGACGTTCAGTCTGTCTCTGGATCAGCATAGCAGCATCCTGTAGATGCCGCGCAAAAGACTCGAAATCATGTCTTTCGGAAAGAGGAGCTGCGGCCTCCTGAGCTGGATAATGTTGCTGAGGCTATATCCGAGCCTGGGTTAGCAAGGACACGCGGAAAGCTGGAAAACAAAGCTGACCGATTCGTGAGGGAATTGTGTTGGCGGCGGCGGCTTGCTAGGAGTCGTGTTGACCTTAGGGGCCAGCTTTCGCTTTTTACTCGAAGGTTCCATCGGGCAAGGCTGTGAGTCGATGTAGATGCAGTCGTCAGCAGGTTAAGCCGGCGGAGGTCATTGATCAATCGAGGACGAATCGGCCAAGGGATCGAGCACGAAAGTTCCTGCTACCTAGTCGTTGGTTAAGAATCAATATCGTCGCAGTTTCGGTATAATTGACGTCGAAGAGAAGTGAATAGAGACGGCGAAACAAAGATATACGGGCAGGCGAGGGGATTGAAATCGAAATCGAACGATGTGCGAACAAAGTCTCGGCTGATGAGGTCAGAAGGAGGGACAAGGTAGAGGCCAATGGCTACAGAAATGTGGAAAGCCAAAGCACGACCACGAGCAAAGAGACACCCAAAGTCGCAAGAGGTGAAAGAAGAAGAAAATGGCAGAGAGGAAACAGGTGAGGCTGGCTCGGCGAGGCTATCGTGGCCGACCTAGGCCCAGGTTATGGAAGATGGGTACAGTTGGTGCTAGGGGTTCTTCATTGGCTATTAGCCGAGCAGAAATGCCACAGAAGAGGAGAGCCAAACTGAAAGTGGCGGCCTCCGCCTCCACTTCGTCAGCCTCTCACTCGCCAAGAGCAAGGTCAAGTCAACGCGTGCACCTCAGCGAGAGCTGGGTAAGATGGGGCTGTTTCTGTTTCGCCTTGTACGAACAACAAGAGCATACCGATTGATTGTCTGATCATGTACTCACTTTTGAACAATTTCCCAGTATCAGGTTACTTCACCTCACTTCGCTCAGCAGCAAACTCAGCTGTCTTGTCTCAGCAACTCCTGTGAGAGAGGAAAAAAAGGTAGCTGGAACTACCATGGAGGGGTTGAATGTTGAACTGAGGGGGTTTGACGAATGGAACCAAAGATGGAAGGCTTCACAAAAGTTCTCAGCTGATAAAAGAAGGAGAAGGAGGTAGGAGAGGAAAAGCCTAGATCAGCATTATTTCCAGCGCCTTACCTACCTTGCTTGAGCTTGAGCTGCACAAATCATCCATGGCCAGCACAGCTAAAGTTCTCACACAACTTTGAACAACTCCCCCAGCCAATCCGAGCCTCATGCTCCATCCCCCTCTATTCTCGCAACACGCTACAGATTCACTGAGACGGACGCCAGGTGGGCTGCGATAAGATTGACACATTGGGGAGCGGTCGAGTTAAATCTGGAGTGTTTTTTCTTGTGGTGAATCACTCTCATTGAGTTGACTTCACCCTCCAAACTCTGATAACGGCCTCTACTGGCAATACCCTCATTACCAGACCTACCTTACTTATCTCACCGGTGTCGAGGTACTACAGTGTGTGAATTTATCCCAGTTCACCTGAACGCTAACTACGACGAGACCAAGAGCACCGAGGCTGGTCTGGGGTCTTGTCCTTTGTGGGCCGCTTATTTGAGACCCTGAGATGTGTTTTGCAGTTGCAGCGATTTAGCTCAAGCTGATCAGCTTTCAAAGTTTCAACGGCGCAAGCCCCCCTCAATCGTCTACACCCAAACACTTGCTATCGTCCTCGGTTATCATTAGATTCATACTTCAATGTCACCATGGCATAACCAAATCGAAAGTATTGCAGCAATGAGCTTTCGGGGTGGAGAAATGGCGCACCCAACTCAACCCCCGGACGAGCCGTGTCGACTTGTCAACACGGCTGTGGACAGCCAGCAACAGCTGCTGCACCGTGGAGGACGAGTAGGAGAGCAGAACACGAAACAGCCGGGTCTCCAACGAATGAATGCAGCAGCTGGCGAGAGGGCCGCTCGGCAACCTTGTCCTAAGCATGCACGACGGTAACACTGATTGCAGACGCACAGCCTGTGTCGCCAGTCGTTGTAGACCTTGAGCTTGCTGCATTATGCTTTTTGGCACGGGATCATGCAACCCGAAGCCTCCAGCGTAGATAGTAGATGTCTTGAAACTCAATGGATTGGTCGCTCACATACGAGGCCATTGGGCTGCATAAGTGATAAGAATCACTTGCCTCGCAGCCTAGCATCCTGAGGTACGTCTTCTGCGTCTGCAGATAGCAACCACAAAAGCAGAGCCTCGGTGTGGCAGGGCTGACGCATCGAAACAATCCTATTGTTTGGGATGCAGCATTTATCCCTGTTGGTTCGGCAAAACTCAACTGCTCAAGTTGCATGTGGAGGAGGTTTCGTCTAGCTATCGTCTGAGATTAGGCAGGAGAGAATAGCGAAGCCCCCATCTATATCGCTGAATGCGCGATGCATCCTCCAGTTCCTTTCGAATATAATGATACCAACTGGTAGTTATAACGAAAGTGGAAGGGTGCTGACAGCTTCAGTTGATGCTCTGTAGGGTCCTGAAATAGACTCAGGTGGGTGTAAGTGGAGGCTGGCAGACTGGGAGGGAATCCAGACGGATCAGTTTGCATTCTTGACATTGCATTCCATCTTTGGGGGTTACAAATACTTACTACTCAAGAAACACAAGGCCAGATGGGTTTATTAATCTACTTCTATTGTAAATAACACCTCGCCAATAGGTTGACGAGTACAATGACCGCGCATTTGATCGGACTTCGTAAGCAAAACTGTTGAACCCCAAGGTTGATTACGAGGTTGAATCCTTGATCCTCGTATCTCAGTCAGAAGATTCTCGACGAAAATAAAGACCGCGCGTCTCGTCAAGAACTCGTGTAAAATAAAGATACAGCCTTGGTGCCGTGTGCCGAAGATTGGGCGTAGGGTTCAACCACTCCGTGGATTTCCGTCGAAACCGAAGAAATCCAGGTACGCCATGTAACTCGAAGGAGGCAATTGTGGTTCTCTTGGGTATTCACTTGGCTCCCTCATGGAGATTTCAAGAATCGTTATCGAGAAATCCAACATTCCCAATATGGAGACGAGATCGTCAACGTCCCTGATTCTAATAAGAAACCCTGAAGACAGTCTGACAATGACAACTGACAAAGTGGGCGAGGCTCGGTTACGGGAGTGTGGCGAGCACAGCCACAGCCTAAAGATCGGCATAGCCAATCAGAGTTCACAACGGACTAACAATTTCCATCTTCGGTCGTTCTATTTCCGTGACTGCAAATCCCAATCCCTTGTTGTGGAAAATGCCACTGATGGGATATGGGCTTTCCGACGGAGCTGCCCATTCCCGTTGATTCGTTTCTTAGATCAAACGCAGGCGATTCTTCTCTACAAACCGCAAGCCAAGATCATCGAGGGGGGGAAAAAGGCCAAAGCTTTTGGAACATGCCAAGAACAATCGATGGACCCGTGAACGGGCGGGAGAGCATGGGATAGTCGAAAAGAGAAGAGCCAAGCTTACACAGCCACTCTCTAGCCGTCTCGTGTCTGCGAACCACATGGGGCGGACGGGATGTAGAGTTTATGGTATCATCGTTTCAGCCCAAACAACTGGATCTCATGATATCTACGTGTACTAGATGAGCAGAGAGGGATTCGGCGATCATCATCTACATCCCCCATGTCCTCTATTAAACGTGCAGTAGTCAGGAGAAATGTCTTGTGTCCAACCACAAGTCAAGCCGCTGTCAGGATGTCGAGTGGCGCGTGAGTTTCCAGGCCTGGGCAAGTTCCCGTCGCCTCTGCAGTCAAAGACTCGAAATTTACAGGGGTCGAGGGGCACCATCTCGCTGTTCCCAGCAGAGGCTTCCAATATTCCTCCACTGACGAGCCTGGCTCCCGCGCAAATCCGAGAGGTCCGCTCACTGTTGCGTCAGGGCTTCCAGGGATGATGGACCCAAAAATGGCTGTGGTGAGGTGCCCTGGGCTTCCATGAGGCGGGGCGACCTGTGTTACGTTACGTAGTGCCGACTCTTTAGTCTTGGGTTGTTGCTCACTGCCAGCCAAGAACTGCTCTGCTGGGAACTATGACTATGACTGGGCTGCCCACAATCTGCCTTACTGTACCTAGATCAATCAAATCTTGACGTGAGCTTTCAACTTCTCCAAAACATCAAAGACCACTCATCTTAGCCCACGCGGCGTGATCAGCTTCAACCCTCTCAACACAACCGCCCACCTGATCTCGATAAGCGACAAGAGCCAAGACCCTCTACAGCTCACCAACAGCTTTGCGGGACAGCGACACTTTTACAAACACCCAAATCGCCTATATCTCAGCTTTCTTTACTCGATTGAAGCGCAAGCCGCAACGCAACTACGTCCTCTGCGCCCATGGACTCCGGCGGAGTCAGGAGAAAGGATACCACCAAAGGCCCGCCTCTTCGAGTTCTATCGCTCGGTAAGCGCTCGCCAAGATGACGTCTGCTTTGTTTGATTCAATGCTAATACGCGCTAGATGGAGGAGGTGTCCGCGGTTACTCCATGTTCATTATTATCCAGGAGCTTATGCACCGAACTTTTGTCGAGATCGAAGGCCGCGCTCCCAAGCGCCACGAAATTCCCAAGCCATGCGATCATTTCGACCTAATCGTCGGTACTGGTACAGGCGGGCTGATCGCCTTGATGTTGGGTCGACTGCGTCTTGACCTCGAGACGTGTAAGGAGCTCTACGTTCGTCTAACGCGCATGGTGTTCCAGACCGATAAGACTATTGCGGGTATTCCTTATAGATCAACCTTGTTCAAGGCCAGCAAGCTCGAGGAGGCTATCAAGGCAGCTGTGCAAGAACACACGGTGAAGGAGAGGGAAGGCAACGATGGCTCAGATGCTCCCCTCACCAATCCGCTCAACGCTGCGATGTACTCAAGCGCCGGTGCCCCTCGCCGAAACCAGAGCAATGCAAGCACCGTTAGCTTTAGCGCTCGCAGTCCCGCCTCGCAAATGGCGTATCGACCTGCGTATAACTCGAGATACGGCGATCCAAACGCGCGCCTATACGATCATCGAGAAAACCGCACCAAAACGTGAGTCATACCTTAATTGCTTTCTATCCATGACAGCATCGCTAACATGTTTTCTAGTGCGGTAACGGCAGTTTACAAGGGTTCTCCTCGAGGCTCACCCGCCGCTCTTTTGCGATCCTACGATTCTCGAAAAGAACCTCCTCCCGAGTTCGACTGCAAGATTTGGCAGGCCGGTCGAGCCACTTGTGCGATCGGATTGGCCTTCAAGCCCATCACCATTGGTCAATCAGTTTTTCACGATGACGGTGTCGGCACTTTCAACCCTAGTCCAGAAGCCCTGGACGAAGCTGTGGTCAACGAGTGGCCCGGTCGCGAAGTGGGTGTTTTTGTTAGCGTCGGTACTGGCAGACGGCCCAAGGGCAGCGATTCGAATTCGCAGATATGGTATGAAGGCTTCTTGGGTGATTTTGCCGACGCGCGTAGGAAGTTGATCGCCAAGATCGAGGGCTGCGAGAAGATTCACGAGTACATGATGCGCGAGCATCTTGGAAGGCGAAATGTCAGTATCGACGCCTATTACCGCCTTAACGTGGAAGTTGGTGTTGGTGAGTTTGGAATGAATGAGTGGAACCGACTGGGTGAAATCAGCACTGGTACTCGACGGTACATGTCAAGGGAGGCCGAACAAAGGATGATCCAAGGCATCTCTTCAAAGCTTGCCAAAATTCACCGCGCCAGGATCCGTCACGCACGAGCTCCGGAAGGAATCCCAGAACTTGTCAAGTCAACTTCAACCACATGGGAGATGCCTATGGCATTCGAGCTTGCAGGAGATATTCCAACTACTGTTCCACTTCCTCACAGCCCCGCGAGCCGGTCTTCGTTCGAGTCGGGGTCAGACAGTTTACATATCCGCAACAACAACAACAACCATAACGGTTCGCCACGAAGCTCCAACGAACGAATACACGCAGAAACGTCTGTACCGCATAATGTTCCCAACTCTCCTCCCCTAGGACCCCGTGGACCCAGCGCCAGCGCTCTATCTTTACACCCAGAGGATTGGTTGGCAGTATCATCACCTACACCTACGCAGTACCGCGAAGGTGTGTCGGGCCAAGATTTGATCGCTATTGTCAGCCCAGACGAGTATCCTAGGCCACCTCCCAACATGGCCGCGCCGCCACCGACACGGATTGAACCGCCGCCGCTGCCACCCAAGACGCCTCTCCCGGAGAGCCAGCAACATCAAGGTCGAAGAGTGCCCGCGGCCGCGCCTCCTTACCCGTTAGACGATGACGAGCCCCCGCCCGTGAACATGGCCAGAAAGCCCGACTACCGGGGAAGATAAGCATATTTTGATGCCGCCTGTTCATGAGACAATCCTTTGCGATTTGAGTTTGGCTGTTAAAAATGACGCCTCGAGCTTGACTATGAGCTCGAATCCACGAAAATCCATGAAATGAGAACTAGAACGACTATAAGACTGGCGTTGAGGGTGGATGAATTGGTGATGATGATGATTCTTGTTTCTTTTGCTTCTGATTCTGCACGACTAGATACCACCTGGTTTTACTTGGATGCGAACCTTTGAGTGTACTTGATGCTATGAAATTGATGGAAAGATGCTGGGTTAATAGCTATATATCTGTTGGTCAAAGTGGCTGTACTTGTATAATGGAAACTACTAAGCTTTCTATTCATAACGGCTGCCTATTCTCTTCGGAGATATGAAGTTGGATTAAAATGAAAAATGAAAGATAGAATCTATTGGAATTCTTTTGCCTCATGGTTCGATCAGCTAGTACTCGGAGGATTTGAAAGCTCTAGGATCGCGGGTAGGTAGATCTTCGATACGACGGCTCGCGGTAGCATCCGGCCCCCCACTGATTGTTCCCTGCCCTGCCGAGCGAGGCCTAGGCCTTGATAGATCGTACGGTAAGTAAGAAAGCCGTGAACAATCCCTGTTTGCCTCTGGTCTACGACGATTATGTGACGAATATTCCTTCGAGGGATGTCATAGGATTCTTATACGTCCTTCTTATTAGATGTAACGCACGGTTCGCTCTTTTCATCCTCAGCAGCTGTCAACTGAGACAATGGACTGTACCAAGAAGCAGCTGAAAGCTCGCCTTGGAGCTAAAAAATGAGAATGCATTCCCCCGTCCGTCGGTATTCGCGACTATGCTTGACCGTTTTGGGATAGCTTCACGATTTAACCTTCGATTCATGGTTGAGCCTGTCGTCTTTAATTGGAGAGTTTGTGGCAAACGTTTCTGGCTAGGGCGTGTTAATTCCAGGCAACTTCTTCTCTTTGTTCCATCACATCCGCTAGAAGGGGGGGAAGAAGAAAAAGCAAGCAAGCGTATCGTCACTGTGATCGGCATCCACGGAAAGACACGCGGGCCGTGGTTCGACATTTCTTTGTTCTGGCTTTGCTTGGCATATTGTCAAACGCCTCTGAAGAATTCGGGGTTTCTGTCATCTTCAACGGCGGGGGAAACAAGAAAGGCCCTTTTTCTTTCGATACCGTACTGGGGGTGGCATTGCATCGATATTGGATCCTTCTATCTACCACCCGCGTACTCCAAGGAAGAGAAGAGAAGACAAGACAAGACAAGAGGCGAGAGGAAGAGACTCCCTGCATCCGCGGAACTTTGCGCCAGAGACACGCCTACTGCGCTGCAACCAGACAATCCCTCCCTGGACCAGGCCTTGAAAGAAGGACTCAGGCTACAGCCTACAGCCGCCCGTTGCCGCGTTTGATCAATAGGCCAAGGACGCTCGGCCTCGCGCTTCAATTGAGATCAGATATATTCCCATCTGCTCTTCTTCTCCCCGGGTCTCTCTGTTCCTCTTTGAGGAACAAACATGGCTCTCAATTGAACCCCTACAACATCAGGGCATTTCAGTCATCAAGACCAAAAACAAAACAAAAAAAGACAGACGGCACACCCATCTTTCTTTTTCTCCCTGCAGTTCAGTTTGCACACGCAAACTACTGCATCTTGGATTTAGAACCCGCCGCTGCAATCCTGGTTGACCCCTGGCCTGTCGTTGAACCAACAACTTCACTCAGTGTCTCTGGCCGGTTCTCATTTGGGAGTGCTGATGTGAGCGACGTCAAGGGGACACCGAATATTACCGACATAGATCGCCTGTCACTCTCGATTTGATCATTTTTGGGGGTATTGCAAAGCGAGAAAGGGGGGGGAAAAGAAATCGCTAAAGTTGTTGGTGGAACGATGATGCCGGTACTTGGAGCCACGCCGATGCAAGTCGCACCTCGACAACGAGCTCCGCGACAAACGTCATCGTGCCTTGAATGCCGTCGTCGCAAGCAAAAGGTGAGTTTTATACATCGAGGACTTGTCAATTGAATTAGTATATCTTTTGTCTATTCAGCCTAATTATTTGCCACTTTCATGTTGACCTACTACGACCGGATAAAACCCGACTAACATGCTTCTAGTGCTCTCAAAGTCAACCATGTACAAATTGCTTTCGCCGCTTTCCCTCACCTGAATGTATATATGAAGTCAAGTCTTCCAAAAGGTCAGTGTGT
This sequence comes from Fusarium agapanthi, assembly GCA_001654545.1. Taxonomy (NCBI): domain Eukaryota; kingdom Fungi; phylum Ascomycota; class Sordariomycetes; order Hypocreales; family Nectriaceae; genus Fusarium; species Fusarium agapanthi. Next base: position 91,228 of record LTDI01000482.1, read on the forward strand.
CTATACTACTGCCCTTCCAGATTATCTCGTCTACGGCGACTAACATGCTCTAGACATCATCCAGCTTCACGTCCTAAGCCACCTCTAGTGGTAGATGTACGAGAAGGTCCTTACTCACATCTCAACCCTGCGTCTATCCAAGACGCTCTTTATTATCTCCAAGACGAAAGATCAGCATCTTCCTCGGTAGCTATTCCTGGTACAACCGTCGCCGCTGCAGCTACACAACCACGAACCGATCTATGGTTACCTTACAAGATTCATTCATCAGCAAACGGTGACGACGATGACACCATAGCTCAGTCTGTCTGGACCATCACGGCAAAGAGTACCGCAAAAGCCAAACTCAGTTATTCCAAGGAGCGTGTCACAGAGATCTTAGGCTCTCAAGATCACGATGAGCAGTTTAATATCCTTCCGCCAGTTGATGGCTCTGCAGTACAGCTAGAGTATCTTCCCATGAAACCTACCAAGTTAAACAAGGAGTTAGTACGCATTCGTAAGTTGCGTTTGTCATTTCTGCCTCCTTGTTCACTAATGCGTGTGGTCTAGACTTGCAGTTACTCTCACGCTTCAAGTGCGCACTAGACGGTAATCCAGATCCTGCGAACGAGTTCATGAACTTCTGGATTCCCTGCACGTTGCAAGATCCCCTCCTCCTCCAAATCGTCTTATTCACATCATCATGCTGGTTGTCCGAAACTCGTCATTTTTCCAAGGCTTTACAATACGCACACAAGCACCAGGTTTATCGAATGCTGAATTCCCAGCTCACGGATCAACAAGCGCAGACGAGCGATACTTTAGTCCTTGGTGTTGTCCAAATGATTGCGGACTCTTGGTACTGGGGTGCTACGCACGATTTGAAAGCCCACCTTAGTGGTCTCAGAGGGATGATCAACCTGAGGGGTGGCCTGTCTCAGCTCGGTTTACGTGGTTATCTGGCCAAGATGGTTCTCATGTAAGTTGTTGCACAGCAGTTGCCGAGAATGCTGCAGCTGCGGTGTCTTGATCTTGGTCGTACAAGATTCTGACGTGGTACAGTCACGACATCGTCATGGCGCTCGCACATGAGATCAAGCCATCCATGTATGGGCATCCCGGCTTCGAGTTCCGAGACTCTCGTACCATGCCTTTCAACACGGCCTTCAACACCCCTTTTATCAGCAATTGGCAATCCTTCAAAGAATGCTCAAATTCTCTACAACTACACCTCAGCACTGCTCAAATACTCGACGACATGAGGAGCTTGTTCTCAGCCGTTCTAGCTTTACCGAGAAATCCAAGTTCTGAACATGTCCAAATGGTTCTCTCGACGGCTCAGTGGTTTCATGAGAGGATCCTGGATCTACCGGAAGACACGCCAGGTCTTCAAACTCCAAGACCTTCTCATTCGTCTCGAGCAAGCTCGGTCGAGAGCCCAGGTAGTTCTGCGGGATCACTTAGAACTGACAAGTCTTCATCGCCCTCCCTACTTCCAGACATCATGTATTGCGTTATCCGCAAAGTGGCCTTGATCTACTGCAAAGCGATCCTCAATCGTTCCCCAATCAGCTCTGCTTGTTCTGAAGAAGACATTCAAGTGATTTGGCTATCGATCTGGAATTCTGGTCTGGCAACATGGAAATCAGTTCTCGGTATCTTTGCATGGGTCATGATAGCCCTTGTAACAAATTGTCACAAAATCGGTCCTGGCCGTCTCATCAAGACCTTGACCATGTCTACAATGATGTCCATCGGAATGGAAAACTGGGACGTCTTTAAGCATATAGCGAAAACATCCTTCAGATTACAAAGATGGCTGGCAGGAGGGCAAGATCATACGAATGACCTTATGGGAGGAGAGAAAGTGGTGGATAAATATGGCTTCGGGATGATAGGCGCATTACCGCCTGTAGATATACCAGCTGATGTGGAATCATCAGATGATATTTAAATATGCAGGCCTCGGCTCTGCAGAGTACAAAGTTCCGTCTTCAGTCACATGCAGATACGAGCAATGAATGGTCTCTGAACGCGGAGATCATATCCGTTTAGATGTTCAATGACGACATGTCTCAACTGAGAACATTTGTGAAACCATATAAACTGTCAAATACTCGCTTTCTCCTCGAATAATGTACAGCCTGCTACTCCCTCTCATGCCGCTTCTTACTACTTGAAGAGGGCAGTCCACAAAATTGCACGGCACCGAATCTGGTTATTACGTGGTACAATGTACGACTTCACTCCGCTTCGAGACGATATATCGCAAGGTGATGTTCTCTTGCCTGGCGATGATGGCTATGAGGAAGTGTTGCAAAGATGGAGCGCGGCTTGCGTGAAGAGAGCAGTATGTCGAACGTATCGACTTCCCTCACGATACTCATATAGCGTAGGCAGCTATCGTGTTACCGATTAACTCGCAAGAGGTGTCCACGGATGTCAAATTTGCAGTTTCGAAGCAAATACCAATGACCGTATGTGGTGGTGGCCACTCATCCAGCGGTGCCTCATCATCAGAGGGCATGGTCATTGATCTAAGAAAGATGCGAAAAGTCACAGTCAACGCAGAAGCCATGACCGTCGAGTTCGAAGGGGGCTGTCTATGGGAAGATGTTGATACAGCCCTCGAGCGGCATGGTCTAGCGACAGTCGGAGGTGTCGTCAATCACACAGGGGTTGGAGGACTCACGCTCGGCGGAGGCCATGGTTTTCTCACACCCCGACACGGTCTTACCATTGACAACTTGTTGAAGGCGGAAGTTGTTCTTGCGGATGGGACGATAGTCGAAGCGTCTGAAGATACGAATCGGGATCTGTTCTGGGCTATCCGAGGCGCTGGTGCACAGTTTGGAGTTGTAACTCGCTTCGTATCTCGAGCTCATCAACAAGACAAAGTCTGGAGCGGAACGTTAGCATACTCGGCTGATAAGCTACCTGACTTGTTGCGCTTTGCGAATGTGTTGTATGGAAGACCCAACTCAGCGGGGCATTGCGTCGCATTGGGCATTGGCTTTGGACCTGACGAGACAACCCGTGTCGTCTCTGCTATCCCTTTATTCCATGGCTCAGAAGCAGATGCCAAGCGATATTTCTCTGGTCTCCTCGAGATAGAAGCAACCGCTAACGATACGGAGATGATGACGACGGCGAAGACGAACACGCTCCTCAACTCCGTAATGGACCACGGCGTCCGACGACTCATGGGCTCAGGCAACATCACAATGCCTCTAGATATCGAACCAATGCTACAAACAGCAGAAATATTCTGGGAATTCTGCGAAATACACAATGGAATGGGCAAGTCTGTCTTGGCTATTGAGTTCTTCCCAACAGACAAGATTCGAGAGGTCCCCCAGGATGCAACAGCCTACGCCAATCGCGGCGACTACTACGACGCAATGACTTCTTTTGCATGGGAGAACCCAGCCTACGATTCAGAGATACGGCAGTTCAACAGGAGCCTGTGTAAGAGGATCCGGGAGACGAATGGGTATTCAGCTACGGCGGGTGGACACTGGAGCAAGGGGCCTGTGGGAGTGTATATCAATATTGAGGCTGATATTATATCGCCTAAGGATGCTTGGGGCGTGAATCTGCCTAGGTTGAGGGAGTTGAAGAGGAAGTATGATCCGAATAATGTGTTTAACAAGTGGCATGGTATTGCTGAAGATACGGCTGGGACGGTGTAGTGAGATTGCAGAGAAGCCATTCAAGATATCATGATTAACGAAATGGAACTATCATCGCTAACAGCTTGTGCTTGAGAATGTTCAAAAAGCTGGGATATGAACCGAATTGTATCGCCATCAAGATCTAATTGACAGATCCTTTATTAGTCGTGCATGGGTCTTGCAACGCTCGATTAGGAAGATTTGGTCGATTCGTTGTCGTTATCTACGGAGTAGCATGTCACTTTTATCTATCTGTACATCAATGATATAATTGGTATTTTATCTGGCCTTGCCTGGTATCATTCTACTTCAATTATATACACCAGGAGGTATCATGCTAGAACATGTCGTCTCAGAAAGCTTACCCTAGGCCAGTACCCGTCTTTTGGGAAATGAGCAGTTCGTTGTTGTCTCTCACAGCATAATACTCATACTGTGAACAACACATGCTAAAGTGAATGCACTTTGGTTCATAATCATTCCAACAGATATCAGTTTATTAATCGGAAAATATACAAAGATTCCGAATTCCATCACAGTACAGGGTAAATTCCGAGACACGATAGGATCATAACACCACCCATGGTGTTTATAAGACAAGGGATGATGACGAGAACGCGAGGCAATTGCCTTCCACATCAGCTGTTTCAAATCTGGACGGCTCACTAATTGTGCTGCGGAATAGAACCTTCGTTGGACCCAGCCGAACGAACGCCCTGCACCGGGCGGCAGCTTGGTAGAGTCCGAAAGTCTCACGCCTGAAGCGGACCAACCAATAACCAACATAAGCGAAGTGAAGTGAAGCAAACCTGGAGGGGGGATTAGAATTGAGTTTCGGAATTTCAAGAATCACTCAGTCACGTTGGTGATGATGGAGGGGACTTTGCTTGGCGACCGTCGAGAAACGGGAGACGGCATGCCAGTTCTACAATAGCACCGTAGGTGACGCTAGCGAGTGCGTTCCTGGGCCTGAGTTCCGGAGATAGGAGGGGTTCAAGGTTTAGTCTAGGTAGGTCAATGGCACTAATGAGCGACATACATACAAGTATGATATGGCGCGACAACAACGTACGGAAGATGCCGCACAAGTTTACGACATGTCATATCTGCCTTGTGAGCTTGGCTTGGAGCAAGAGACGCTCTAGGCGATGGAAAATGCCCAAGGCTGGTGTTTTGTGGGGGTTTCTGAGCAATGCAGAGGGATCTACAGAGGGATTTGGTGGAGGTTGAATGTAACGGTATCGCGATGTTGAAATGCGTGAGCGGAATTCTTTGTCTTACAAGTGGTGTCATGGGCGTCGCTGAAGGTTTGAGTTATTGATCCAAGGTGTAGGGACATGGGATGATGAGGCTCACCGTATACCGAGCCCTAGAAGGAAAAAGCAAACCTAATGATGAACAGGTACGAAGCAACATGCCACTGATAAGTCGAAGTTACCTCAAGCAATGCACTGACTGCATCACATCGCATCCATCACGCACATGTACTGCCTGTAGGTGTAAGGAGGCTGTAGCTGTAGCCTGTAAGGTAAGGTAAGGCAAGCCTGGTAAGGTAGTGTAGCGGATACAGTTGCATGTTACGGTTGTAGTCGATTATTTAGCTGACAGCCACATAGGCTCTGCGGAGTGAGATCCGCGGCACAGAAGAGGCCAACGGTTGCGGTGCTTATACATGCCCGATCAGTACAAGTGCATCGCGGTAGTTGAGCAGGGTCCTCTTCTTTTATCTTGTTCTTCTTTTATTGTGTTTCATGGCAGTTGGAGCCAATAATTACTGACCTTACAACAAGAGGAGATTGCAGATGCGGCCGATGCATGCACACGCCCTGCCACACCTGAACTGCTTTGGGCAACTGTAGCAGGGTCGGATTTTCAGCTTCTCTCATGCATCTTTTCCCCTTCTATGCATGTTGGCTTGGCACGGTGATAGCGACGTGGCGGAGAAGAGTCGGGGGTGGAGTTACATCAGATACAGTAAGTTACAGTATACCGAAAGTGTCCGACGGAATATTTTATGTTCAATGACGTCAGGGGTCTGTAGCGGCGGTGAGAAATGCGATGTTACCATGATGCATTGGATCTTTGGTGGTGAGTTATTTCCGTGGTGGTTTGGACTAGTAACGGTTTCAAGAAGCACAGGCATTTCTAGACAGGGGAGATGGTAACCTCACTTGTATATCGTGATGACCAAATATCGTAGAGTTGGAGGGGTTTCAGCGATACTACGTACGTAGAGAATCGTATGCTGAACTGAATACCCATTCTCTTTGGCCAACATGATTGACAAATCTCTACATAGACAGACAGAACAAGGTGGAATCGACAGTGGGGGTTCCATGATGGAGGGGAAACCCCGCCCTCTAACAAGACATCATAACTCTTGTTCTCTCTATTCTCTCAAGAGAACTGCCGACGTATGATAGCAACTCATTACCCCCAGAGATAACAAACAACAACCTCAAAATAGCTCTACCTACAGTACAGTATCAACAATGGCTCCCATCGGCGTAGCATTGATCGGCGGAGGCCTGTTCGCTAAACGGGCGCACATGGTGCGAAACCCCCAATATAACCGCCCAATTACGTATGCAGAATGCTGAACAGAGGCCTGACAGCCTGCTATCATGAAGGCAGATAACCTCGCCCTCCAGGCCATCTACTCCCGTTCCCTCAAGTCGGCCAAGGAGGCGGCTGCCCTGAACACCCGCTCCGGCCAAGACCCGGACTTGTACTCGGCCGATTCGGGATCCGGCAAGTCTTTTGACGACCTTCTTGCTCGCGAGGACATTGAAGCTGTTATCATCGCATTGCCCATCCCGAGCCAGCCCGAGCACATCAGAGCTGCTCTCGCTGCTGGCAAGCATGTCCTTGCCGAGAAGCCGCTTGCACCCACCGTAGCTGATGGCAAGAAGTTAATCGAGTACTACCGTGGTCTAGGAGGCAAAGCTACCTTCTCGATTGCAGAGAACTTTCGCTACAAGCCATCGTTCGACTTTGCCGCTGCAGAGGCCTCCAAGCTCGGAAAGCTGCAGCACTTCAGTGTACGAGTCTTCTTCTACATGAGCGAGGATTCTCAATGGTACGGCACCGCTTGGCGCGCAAAGCCTGAGTTTCAGGGTGGTTTCCTGCTCGACGGCGGAGTGCACTTCTCTGCAGCGACCCGACAGCTCCTCACAGATCCAGCGGTCGATGTGACAGCCTTCACGACTCAGACACAACCTCACCTGGCACCAATCGACACCGTGAACGCGGTGATCCGACTCAAGAGCGGTGTAAGTGGCACGTACCAGCAGTCCTGCGGCTCCAAAATGAGCACCTCAGTATTCCAATTCGGCTACGAGAAGGGTTCTGTGGTGGTAGACGGAGATAAGGTGACCGTTACGCCGTGGGATGGTGAGCCTGCCGTCAAAGAGTTTGAGAGGACGAGCGGTGTGGCGGAGGAGGTTGATGCGTGGGCGAAGGCGTTGGCTGAGGGAAAGCCGGATAAAAGGCAGAGCGTCGAGGAGGCGTTGGCGGATCTCGAGTTTTTGGAGTTGATGTTTGAGAGTGGCCTTAATGGAGGGCAGGCTAAGAAGTATGAGTGCCAGTTGTGAAGGTGAGATTTTGGTGCAAGCAATAGGTCGGTGTGTAAGTCATTGAATATAGTAGTAATATTGTGCCAGGAATATGAACAGGCATCAGATACAGCAGCTAATAGTAATACAAACGGAACATTAGCCGAATAATGTAACTAAATTTTACTGGGTTCGCAAGCCAAGTTTGTGACTCTCTGAATTCGCAGTGCTGAGCCTCTTGGCCCTTGATAATCCTGGTCTGAGATATACTGGCTGGTAGGCGAATAGCACTAAAGCATTATTCCTTTATGATAGCGGGCTCATGTAAGCCATTCATATGCTTACATATATCCTTAAAGCTTAGCCTTTGCTTTAATTGCATCGTTATCAACGGCCAGCTCCTGCAGCTTCTCACGAAGCGTTGAAGCCATACCATCCTTTAGGGGTCTATTCGTGTCACGATCAACATACACCTGTATAAACTCCCCTACCGCCTTCACCTCTTCCTTGCCCTTCTCAAAGAGCGCGGTCTCGTACGTGACGCTAGATTTACCTAGCTTGTTGACACGTAGGGCAAGCTCCGCGACTGCAGGGTACGCGATGGACGAGAAATAGTCTGTGTGGGTGTGCACGCACATGCCAAACTGTGGTGCTGTAGGAGGATGGAGACCACAATTCTCAATGAGGTATGCGTTGATGATAGAGTCGAATCTGAGAATTGAGGGTTACTCGCTGGATCTTGAGATCTTAGAGAGATCGTCGCTTTTGATCACACTTACAAAAAGTTGTAAACGGAATTGTTCATGTGGTCATACATATCATTGTCGTTCCTGTTAAGAAGGGAGTCAGTCTATCGAAGCGATAAATCATATCCCTTGTACACGTGAGAGATGGCACTGTGACAGTAGACGCATTCCGCAATTCGCAAAGATAAGGTAGGGATGGGTCAAACGATGAGCGATGGTAATAATCCGGAGCAAATGATACGGCTTTAAGGTAACTAAGTTAAAAAGCATCAATGAGGCGCAAACTCACCATCGCGTGCGGTAGTCGAGGAAGAAACGATAGTCTTCTCTCTTGCGGGTCTTGAGCTCCGCTGGTGAAGCCTTGTTACCCATTCCGCGGTTCGATTCTCTGGAGTAGTAGTTGATGGATCCGTAGCGTTCTCGACCGTGGCTTTTTGCTCATGCCCCTTTTCACTTTACGAAGGACCTGTTCTGTTGTAGTAAACAACCGGTAGCGCCGTCTGCGTGGGTAGAGAGGCGTCAAGTCTATTGGGCGAATTGCCAAGAAAATAAAACAAATCAAGCAAGAAATGCGACCAAGGTCAATGAGTCTAGACTGAAGGGACTGAGACTGATGATTTGATCCTTCGACAGTTGCGCGCCTTGTAGTCTGGACCGCTTACGTCTCCGATGGTGTTTATGTTGTTTCGATGAGGAAACAGCCCCAGTGTTTGAGAATCGGGAGCCAAGGGGCAAAATCTCAATCTCACGATGAGGCAGAATGAATTGAGTTGAAATGGAATAAGATGAGATCCGAGAAACAGTGAATTCCTGGGGTCTTCTCTTTTGGATGTGTTTCCGAGGTTCTGGGTTGCCCAATCTCAAAATGGAAAAGCCGAGGTTCAAGCCGACTCTTTGACGTACGAGCTGCCGTGAACTTTTGAATTGTTTGTTCCCAGCCCCGGGAATTGATGAGGCATTCCCGTCTTTACTCTTCAACAGCGGTTTGTCCGCGCGCGGGGCTGATTTTAGTGGACGGTTGACCTAGATTCCTCGGTCATGGCAGCTAAGCCTGCTTAAGGTCGGGCACTCAAATCCCCTAGAGCACCCGAGAGACAGTGGGTGACGGGGAGGCCTGGCCTGGACTGGGCTGGACGCCTGCAGGCCAGTGCCCCCCCCCCCCCAAACCCTGTTAGGCAGGGGACCTTTTGGGCTTTTGGCGGGGGG
>LTDI01000483.1:0-30973 GCA_001654545.1 Fusarium agapanthi
AATATTAAGTCTTAAGGTTATACAGCAGTTGCCTTAAACCTTATGATCTAACTAAACAAGTGGCCTAGATTGGATCAAGTCGTAAGACAACGCAGTATATAGAATACAAGTTAAGGAATAACATAGCTAAAATAACACTTAGGTAGATTAAGTTATAAAATAATATAGTATATAGAGTATAAGTTAAGGAATACTATAATTAAAATAATACTTAGGAAATTAAAGTTATAAATAAATAAAGTCTTAGACTTTATAATTTTTTATTTTCTTTAATAGATTTTATAGTATTAATAAAAGAATTAGAATTAGAATTAATATTTACTATTTAGTTATTAGAAAAGCTATATTTAACGATCTATAGGGGAAAGAACGGGGTCACGTGGCCTCTTATGTGGGATTAGCAATATGACTATATAGGGAATATCATGACTCAAACAGAAATGCCGCTGCTGCCATTGACAGGGTATGGAATGCTATCCGAGTCTCCGAGACTGAACCAACCATACAGTAGAATTTCACTTACCACGATCAGGAATAAGGATGCTGGGCCGCCAACTGGTCTTTTACTACTGTTTCTGTTGCTATTTCCTGGTACGGAACAGCATTGAGCACGAAACGGCCGGTCCTTACGCTTGGACACTTGTTGCTGTTTCAAGTGCAGCCTTATCCTCGAGCCTTAGATTTTGATAATTTCTCGTGTCTTTGCGTCTGTGCTGCCGGAGAAGCAATGACCGCTGCAGGGATACCTAGGTCTTGGTAGGGATTCGAGGTATTTTAGAGTTGGTGTTTGGCGTTTGGGCCTCTGAAAACCCCTGGTATCAAACTTGTCACCTAGAAACTGTGCATCTCGTCAGGCGAATCCCCCTCCCTTGACTTGCAAATTGCAGTTGATTCCTTGAACATCCGAAATTTCATCGATCGATCAAGCCCTTGCTTACCACTCTAATGACGATCAAAGTTTTACGGGAAATCATCGCACGGATCATGAACAGCCCTGAATGTCACCTTGAGAGTTTAACTTGGAGTCACAACTGCCGCAGTGGAAATCGTGGCTTCCGAGGCCCGGATGTCCCCGATGTCTGGAGTGACTCGAGATGTCGGCAGGGATCCCGGCCTGTTGAGGTCGGTTGACGATAGCCGACTTCGGGGTCTTGCATCAAAACGAGGCTTTGGTGAAGACAGCCATGTTTCATGCGTTGTGGGTTACGTTCCGCTTTGACATCCCGCCAACGACGCTTATGTTGTAGACAAGGATATCTGTGGCCATAATCTTGCTTCCCGGTTGGAAGACATGGCCTATGATGGTGATAGACTTGATCCATGCTGCACATCAAACATCTTGATCGTTTCTTGCATGACTGTCTCGGGGCGAGCCAATCTCTGAGTCATATGCAGAAGGATGTGTTGGGCAGCACCAACGTCTGTGGTTTCTGGCAGGGACCAAGACGTGGTAAGATGCCGAGGAGGGTATCAGACAGTTTTAAACCCCCGTTTTAATTCTCTTTCGGCTACTGAGGGCTCAGAAGTTCTCCTTGAGAAGTTGGGGAGTCAAGGCATGCCCACATTCCTGAAAGTTGAAGCTCTTGGCAGTCACTCCAGTCACTCATTGATATTATTTAGTTATCAGGGCAATTTCAAGGGATGAGTACACAGTCACCGGTTTTCCGCGAATATTTTACTGTGACTGATTCCAAATACCCTGGATCTTACTGAGCTTTGACTTTGTTTGGGGACATGGTGATCTGGCATGGTAGGACTGAGCCGGCGCCTCAACCTACCAGGCCATTAACTCAATTTCAGAAGGGCTTGATGTCTATCACTTCTACTCAGGCTTTACTATCGAGTATTTGAGACTTTGTAATATGTATAGTTTTATTTGAATATTTGCTGGGTGTTGTTTGTTTTCAACTCTTATCAAGTCTCCTTGGCTTCACTTTCAACCCTTGTTCTTATACTCGTACAGCAATGCTTCCAATAGCCTATTCGGTCTGCGTTTTGACTTTTATATTGTTTGTTCTTTATTTTGTCTTCCTGTAGGGACTGTGCGGTTTATTGCAAGGCTCGATCTCATCCATGATTTTATTGCAGAAGTTAAGATTCAAGTTTCCTTTCGCGTGACGACGATGCCCCGTTGTACCAAGTTTATCTATAGGGTAACTGCAATATTATTGTTATCCGTAGTTGTACCTGGTAGTCCCAGAGCACAAGGACGTGTTTGTTCAAACCTTGCGGATAGAGACCATGTATTCCCTCGCCTATATATGGAAACTCCACCCATCAGCCTTATCCTTATACGAATTCAGACCTGACTCAAGTACCTGTCGTAAATACTCTAGCCTCTATGTAAAGCAATGGCATGTGTGAGCGTTATTCCTATGGACCTTGAGCAGGCCTTCCAATGCCATTCTCCACGACCGGCTTAGAGTTGTCTGCGCGTTCTGTGAATACAGGTCATCAGATTTCGTCAAAAGCATTCACGATCTGAATGATATTTTTTCTTGTTTGAGTAGGGATATATAACGAGCATGTTACTTTAAATACTCGACAAAATTCCTCACTTGTCAAGCAATCATTACACTTTGGTGATTGGTATAAATCCATTGGGGCATACTATATTTCCTCTTATATGTATAATATAAACGACTTATACTATAAGATATATATTATTCAACTCTATGCAGATTAGGGTCCTCATGGTGAGCCAGTAGAAAATACCATAGGCATTGCTGACAATATAATACTGAGACTTATTAAACAGAATGGTGTAGGTTAAGCCACCGCAGATACCAGATAGCCCGAGCATTTTGCTACAACGACACCTAGAAGTCAACGTCGAAAAAGAGAGGTTTGGCCATCAAAGATTGACAGTGAAAGTTGTGGGTGAAGCACCATCAGCTATAATCCTATGTATAATGCTGATAGGTGTTGGATAGTGGATGCATTGCACTTGTTAACAGTTAATATTAAAGCAGCCTTCGCTTCTATTGTCAGAGACAAACTTCTAGATTGTGGCCCTGTCTTGCTCTACCTCGATTGTTAGATCTGCTGATATTGATCACACGAGCCTACCTTGTCGTATCTGTCTAATTCAGGGTCCAACAATAATCCCCATGTTACCACGCAAGATGAAGCCCCAGAGATCTAAGCGATAGCTGCGTCTAGAACATTTTGAACAAGAATCTCTGAGTTTGCGAAGGGTCTTGAGACCCGGAAAGCTTCCCGGTCAAACCCCCGCGTGACGTAGAAAGAAATTAGTAAGATGAATTAACGTGGCATTTTGAGGTAAAAGTCGACAACATCTCCACTGCCTCCGCCGTGATGTCTCTTCGACAGCCGAAAGTAGTTATAGCCGGCGGATCTAACCATAAACGATAGAATCTGAGAAGTCAGGGTTTCAGTGGCGTCTAAACGGCGGATCTAACCCGATATGTCGTTCTCGACTTAGAAACTCTGCCCGTAGAGTTCCACCATTCTCCAGATCTCGACCAAGTCTCGAAAACTGGACGAGAATTGTAGAGCAAAAACACCCACTCAGATGACGCAGATTGGTCATGTACCCGACTTCAAGTTTGATTATGCGGGGGAAAAGAAGGGGAAAGGATCCATTGATGGTGTGCGCGGGCGGGTAAAGCGAAAACTTCTCGATATGAGGTTGACTTGTAAGGAGGGATAGTTTTGACATCAACTACTACATAAGACCATCCTTCTCACGTCTTTTGACATTCTATTCTCCAAGCTCATCATCATTCTCACACTCTCAGCTACAACTGAATCTTCAAGAACAATACAATACTCTTCTCTCTAACTTACCTTACACACATCACATTCACAATGGCCCCCGGCGCTGTCGTTGACGACTTCTCCAGCCACGATGGCCAAGCCCTCGAGGTTCTCTCTGACAAGATCGACGATGTCAACGTGATCAAGTACGACGAGACATCCAAGTTCGACAAGGAGAAGGACAAGAACACCTTCCGCCAATACGCCGATGCCACCGACCGCGTCAAGAACTTCTACCGTGAGCAGCACCACAAGCAGACCGTCGCCTACAACCTCGCTGCCCGCAACCGCTTCTACAACGCCTCTCGTCCTCGTGCCGAGATGACCATTTGGGAGGCCATGGAGAAGCTCAACACTCTTGTTGATGAGTCTGACCCTGATACTTCCCTCTCTCAGATCCAGCATCTTCTTCAGTCTGCTGAGGCTATTCGCCGCGATGGCAAGCCTCGATGGATGCAGCTGACTGGTCTCATCCACGACCTTGGCAAGCTTATGCTCTTCTTCCCCGAGCTCGAGACTCAGGGTCAGTGGGACGTTGTCGGTGACACATTCCCCGTTGGCTGTGCTTTCTCCGACAAGATCATCTACCCCGAGACTTTTGTTGAAGGTAACCCCGATGCTACCAACCCCGACTTCAACACCAAGCACGGTATCTACTCTCCCAACTGTGGTCTCGACAACGTCATGCTCTCATGGGGTCACGACGAGTACCTCTACCATGTTGTCAAGGACCAGTCCACTCTCCCTGACGAGGCTCTCGCCATGATCCGCTACCACTCCTTCTACCCCTGGCACCGCGAGGGAGCTTACCGCCACCTCATGTGCGACAAGGACCATGAGATGCTCAAGGCTGTCAACGCCTTCAACCCCTATGACCTGTACTCCAAGAGCGACGGTGTGCCCGATGCCGAGAAGCTCAAGCCTTACTACATGGAGCTCATTAGCGAGTACTTCCCTAACCCTGTCATCAAGTGGTAAAAAGGGAATGAAAGCATAAGCATAAGCAAAAGCAAAAGCAAAAGCAAAAGCAAAAGCAAAAGCAAAAGCAAAAGCAAAAGCAAAAAGAAAAAGAAAAAGAAAAAGAACCCATAGAATTGGGATATAGATAATGTTTTCTTTGGGAATCTGTTAGCCTGGAATTTTGGGACATGGGATATGATGAACTGAGCGAATGATAAATATACTTGTTATTGATGATCAAGCCTGACTCTTGTTTCTCTGTTATGTGATTGTAGCGAAGTTGACTTCGGGATGTAATGATGCTGGCTGAAGTTGTCAATTGTCTCTGCCTGAGTCACTGGTACTTATGCAAGTACTTGTGACAGTATAGGAGAAATCAGAGCACCAGTTATTAGAGCCTTCGAGTCATGTGCCTCCAGATTGTAGGATTTCGCAATACTTAGAGAGGCATGAATAAAACAGCAACGTGAAGCTATTCCCAGCCAAACAAGGTTAGACAAAGTTTCGAGGCGCAGGTATTGATAAGCAGGATAAGAAGAAAAAAAGTTTGAACTCTGAACGATTTCCTTCAATTTCTCAGGCTAAGCCGAAAAGCGCTAGCTCGAGAGTCAATCGGCCAATCAAGTAATCGTCCGCTGGGTAGCTGCCCCTCAGCCCGCTGGAAATTTGGAGGAAAAGTACCCAGCAGCGAAAGATTATCTCTGGGCAGTTGAGAAATCGCCATCTTTCTTCGACATTCACCAACAGCGACATCAACGCTACACAACAACCGACTTACACAATGGGGTCCCTATCGAAACGAAAGCGCGATCAAACAGAAGAAGCCGTCTCTGACGAAAAGCCTGCTGCTACCGAAGTTGAAAAGTCTACGAAGCATGCGCAAAAACAAGAGGATGAGATTTCCTTCGTCGACCTCGGTCTTGATCCTAGACTGCTACAAGCTATCGCTCAGCAGAAGTTTGCAAAGCCAACGCTCGTTCAGAGGAAGGCGATTCCTTTGGCTCTCAATGGACAAGATGTCTTGGCCAAGGCCGACTGTGGCTCTGGAAAGACGGCAGCTTATGTTCTGCCTTTGCTATCTAGCATTCTGAAGCGCAAAGCTGTATGCCACCCCGATTCTCGAGATATCAGATCCTTGAAGATTTTGCTAATAGCCATGTGCCTAGACCGACTCTACAGCTTTCACAACCGCCCTCATCCTCGTCCCTACCCGCGAGCTTGCCGACCAGGTCTTCAAGGCCATCGAACAGTTTGCTTCCTTCTGCGCAAAGGATATCAGCACAGTCAAGTTGACCGACAAGGTTTCCAATGCCGTGCAGCGCGCCCTTCTCTCAAACTCGCCCGACATCGTTATCTCGACCCCTGCGACTGCCTGGCATAATGTCAACTCTTCAGCATTATCAATCGACAAGCTCACACACCTTATCCTGGACGAAGCCGATCTTGTTCTTTCCTACGGTTACAGTGAGGATCTGGAGAACTTGTCACGATCAGTTCCCAAGGGTGTTCAGGTCATGATGATGAGCGCTACTCTTACAGATGAGGTCCACACACTCAAGGGGATTTTCCGACGCGACCCGACATTGTTGGATCTCAAGGAGAAGGAGGCTGAAGGCGAGGGTATCACCCAATTTGTGGCCAAGTACGCTCTACTGATCTTCAGATATAAGAGGCCAGTTGCTAACATACTACTAGGTGTGGTGAAGATGAAAAGTTCCTTCTCGCCTATGTAATCTTTAAGCTTAAGTTGATTAAGGGCAAGTGTATTATCTTTGTGAGCGACATTGACCGATGCTACCGTCTGAAGCTCTTTTTTGAACAGTTCGGCATTCGAAGTTGTATTTTGAACTCCGAACTTCCCCTGAACTCACGAGTTCATGTTGTTGAGGAGTTCAACAAACACGTTTACGATATCATCATTGCCGCCGATGAGAAGAATGAGAAGATGGGAGATGATGAGGAACCTATTGAAGGCGAGACTGAGGATGCCGAGAAGCAGGCTGACGGAGATGATGCGGAGATGGAAGCAAAGCGACCAAAGAAGAAGGCTAAGAAGTCCAAGGGCGCTGATAAAGAGTACGGTGTATCAAGAGGTATGCTTGCCAAGCGCTGTCATTTATATGGCATAGAGTTACCCAAGCACAGGACTTGCACTGACAAGACTTATAGGTGTCGATTTCAAGAAGGTTTCCGCAGTCATCAACTTCGATCTCCCCACAACAGCATCAGCCTACACACATAGAATAGGACGCACAGCGCGAGCTGGGCAGACCGGCATGGCTCTGTCATTTGTCGTCCCAAAGGATCTATACCGAAAGCATATGCCTACATCCACACCAACTTCAGAGAATGACGAGAAGGTGATGGCTAAGATCATCAGGCAGCAAGCCAAGCGAGGAAAAGAGGTGAAGCCTTACAACTTCAATATGAAGCAAGTGGACCCTTTCCGGTACCGAATGAACGATGCTCTACGTGCGGTTACCAAGGTTTCTATCCGAGAGGCCCGAACAAGAGAGTTGCGACAGGAGCTGTTGAAGAGTGAGAAGCTGAAGCGGTAAGCATATACACAATGACGCATCATTTTCAAACTGTACTAACAATCGTTCAGATATTTCGAGGAGAACCCTACGGAACTCGCCCATCTTCGCCACGACGGAGAACTTCGAACTGCTAGACAACAAGCTCATCTGAAGCATATCCCAGAGTATCTCCTACCCAAAGATGGCAAACAGGCTTTGACAAACGACATTGGCTTTGTGGGACTCAGGAAAGATCGCAAGGGCCATAAGGGTAAGAAGGGTCGCGGATTCAAGGTTGGCTCAAGGAAGCGAGATCCGCTCAAGACATTCAAGGCGAGGCGCAAGACAAAATAGAGGACTAGTGTAATACAGCGTTTTTGTGGGCTTTAAATACCTTGATCTGAATTCAAGATTCTTTGTTCTCTTTGGCTTGGTTTCTATTGATTGGCTTACTTACACTGACACGAATCTCATGGTGAACAAGATATTGCCCGAGACCGAGGCTGTCTTAGTCATTCATGCAAGATGCTTTAAAGTTTCGGAGACAAGCAGTCTTTCGGCCGCAAGTGTGGGGGATGACAAGATATCCGCGCAAAGCTAACCCCGTTCCATACACTGATGTAACGAGTATCAAGAAGGACACAGAAAATAATGTCGTAACCTGCACTGGGATAGGGCGGCGGCCAATATAATGATGAGGAGGCGTTAGACATGTATAAAAGCAAGAGAGTTTCTCTGTATTTGTGAATATATCTCCTTGTTAAACACCAGGCCACTTGCACCCAGCCAATATCTCCTCCAACTGCCCAAACTCCATTTCTGAGAACTACTACATCATGGCTCCTCCAGCCCAACTCCCTCTTCGACAGCTCACAAAGAACGGCCCCAAGATCCCATCTATTGGCCTTGGTCTTATGGGAATCAGCGTCGGATACGGCGCAGCCACGTATGAATCACATCTCCAACTTCTTGACTCTCACTAATATCTCCAGATCTGATGAAGAACGTCTCAAACTCCTCGACCGTGCATGGGAACTCGGCTGCACCAATTGGGACACAGCTGATATCTACGGTGACAGTGAAGATGTCGTGGGCAAATGGTTCAAGCTGCACCCCGAACGTCGTCAGGATATCTTCCTTGCGACCAAATTTGGGTTGCGCGCAGGCGAGAAAGGGATCGCTACTGATTCATCGCCTGAGCATGTGAGGAAGAGTATTGGGAGCAGCTTGAAGAGGCTTGGTGTTGATCACATTGATCTGTACTACATGCATCGCGCAAACGAGGATGTGCCTATTGAGAAGACTGTGGAAGCCATGAAGCAATTGGTTGAGTAAGTCATTCCACCATGAAATAAGCTGAGCATGACTCACACGCACATAGTGAAGGAAAGGTTAAGTACTTGGGCCTCTCAGAGATCTCGTCTACCACTCTCCGCCGAGCCAACGCCATCCATCCCATCTCAGCAGTACAAGTTGAGTACAACCCCTGGACACTCGACATCGAAGCTCCTTCAGGAACAAACCTTCTCAAGGATTGCGAAGAGCTGGACGTGGCAGTGTTTGCCTACTCACCCCTTGGCCGTGGTATCTTGACCGGCCGTTTCCGCTCTGTCGATGATTTCGAAGAGACAGATACCCGAAGAAACTTGACGCGGTTCCAGGGTGACAACTTCAAGAAGAACTTGAAGATTGTGGACCAGTTCAATGAGTTAGCCAAGAACAAGGGATTTACATCCTCACAGCTCGTCCTGGCCTGGATCTTGGAGCAGAGCCCCAACATGTTTGTCATTCCCGGCACGAAGAACATCAAGTATCTCGAAGAGAACGTGGGAGCAGCAAAGGTGGCGCTGAGTAAGGAGGAGAATCAAGACTTGAGGAAATTGGCAGTTGAGGCTGGAGTTGTTGGAGGGCGGGACCCCTTCTTTGGCTGCTTCGCTGATACAGCCCCTCTGGAGAAGTGAATGTACACAGAGACAGCAGTGTTGGCAACATGACGCTTGCTTCGGTAGCAGTTTCTAGGGCAAGTCCATACGGAAGAGTTTGCCATTCCATGACGATCCATTATCATCATCATCATCCCTAAAGCTCCCCATGATATTAAATCCCTGTTCAACGTAGTATCTGTAACCATTAAAAATGAACCGAGTCGAGGGTGTCCTTCTGGGAACATACTGTACCAACTGCCCATTACCTCCATCCCAGCAATCAAGCCAGATCGCTTCCAACCACGCTCAAGAGTATAATCCTTGACTCTCTGAAGGAGAGCAGCCCCAGCCCCGCGACGTCTATCACCAACTCGGTGATCAGTGACGAGATACTGGAGGAAGACAAACTTGCCCTTTTTTCAACGCAGGTTCGACCTGGGCTTTCAAGCCCTCTGTCTCTTTCAGATAGCTCACGAACTGTTCTTCAACAATCTTGACGAAGCCAACGGACACAAAGGATTTTCCATTCTTGTCCATACGACGGGAGAGGTTTCCATTTGCAGTGGAATCTGAGTCGGTCTGATCGTCTTCAACCTCGGCGATAAATATTCTCTCTCGATCACCAGTCCCCGTTTTACAGAACTGGTCCGACTTCGAGGCAGCATCATGCATCTTCTGCATGAACGACTCCTTTTTAGAAAGAGGCTCAGTTCCCCATTGACCAGCGTTTCCCGCCGCAACAAGGTGGGGTATAGTCGAGTCCATTGCATCAGCGATGAATTGAGCATCATTACATGATGCAGAAGCGTCGCGGAAAGTGAATTGGTTCGCCATATTTCAGATGATTAACCCCTCGAACACGAAAAGCCCAGATGAGGCCTAGGAGAAGGGCACTGTTTGGCTTAAAGAGACAGGTCGTGTGTAAAACAACAAGTTTGCTTATTCAGATGTCAGCAGTGCATAGACTATGTGGTGTTTCAGCGGACCACAAAGGCATGTAACGCTAGCAAGGATCGCAATCCTAGAGCTTCTACGTGAGCTTCTAGAAGAAAAAACGATTTATACCTTGACATGTTCATTATTTCAACTGAGATTCTGAAGAAACATCTCAGCAACTCGCAAGCGTCGTCTCACTTTTCGCTGCTCTAATTGACAATGAGCCCTTGAGATAACCCGAAGACCCCAAGGTCCGATAAGTCGGTCGGATCAACCTCCAAGGCTTTCCGAAGGTGTTGACGGATGTGCACCCTCATCATTACCTTCAATGTACAGTAGATGGCGCTATAATAGTGTCGCATGGGATGGTCCATTCCAACAAGAATGGCCATCCCGACTGTCACGGACTTTTTCGGTTTATGAGAGCCGTGCTGGGTGGGTGTGGTACTTTGACACTAGAAACATGGATCATTATCAGTGCCTCATCGCCATCGCTGGTGGTCAAAAGCCTGCCTCACCTGGGTAATTTGTTTGAAATCATAGAGAAAAGGTTGGTGGAAAATTGTGGTTTTTCGTCTTCGACGTTGCCAAGTCCATGACCCGTTATCGCAATAAGAAGCACATTTACCGACATCTTTAGCCCAACTTGCATGACTCGGTACTTGCTCCATAATAAGTTATCGTTTCACGGTGCGACATCGACGGAATACGATCAGGTAATTGCCTCTAGAATAGAGAACAGCATGAGAGACTTGTAGTTGTATTCCAAAGAACTGTAGAACTACACAAGCACGTCTAGCTCAGTGTCGAGTGGCTCCCCGGACGAGATTCTCGAGCGAATTATGCTCGGGAAATATGACATAGCCGTGCCCATTGGAGAGTCCATGACCACAAAGAGGTTTGATAGTCCAGTGACTATGAGATCATTGTCATTCTTTATAATTATGGACAATCTTGTGACTAGCCGAACTCAATGACAAAGAAACGTGTGTCAGGTACAGCGTTGGATCGCGTGCGTCAACAAGGCGGTAAAATATTGATACTGGAACCAGTCCCTTTGTTGCACTTGCGTTTGCACGCGATTCAGCTTGTAAAAGGTTGGGAAAAGTGCTTTTTAGTTCAATCTCGTCATGCGCAGTTCTGGGTCCGCGATGCGTGTCTGTTAGTGGTGGGGGTCGATGCGATCTCTAGGGTCACAGTCCGCAAGACAACGGACCCTTCTCTTGTTTGAAGAGTCTTACACTCCACACTCTATGTTAGTGGATGGCTGAATCTCTACAATTTTATACAAGAATCGTCAACGGCTTCGACATTGGTAGCATCTAGTACAAGAAGCTGACGAAGTTGAGCTTCAGCTAGCGGCTGAACCAATGAGTATGCTTGGGGGCACATTGTCCTACCAGTACACAGTAGATTGCCTTATCTAGAACTACCCCACGAAAACAAGGTGGTCGGAGAGCAAGGACGGGGAAGTCTGCCACACCGATGGCAAGGTGACCGGGCTCGAGTCGCTTCGAATCTGTGTTGAGATTTGGCTCAATGGTTTGGATTTGTACTTATTGGTTTGGCAAAGCCGACCTTGGCCCCGAGGTTGGGTCGTCAAGGTCCGGAGGGTGGGCACCTTGATGGACGGACCCCTTCGATTTGCTGATCAGTTTGTAGACATAAATAAGGTAGGTTGTCGCACTGCCGCTGGACGATAGCATCGTCTTGTCTTTGTTATCTTTGTCGGCATTGCAAGAAGCGGCTTCTGACGTGAGATCCCTTGCGTTATCCGTCATTGCCCATCACCGTGTTAGTGACTCGTCGACACCATCGACTAGTACAATCACCAAGACTGACATCACCAAGTCATCGGCGTTCAAAAACAATTCCTCAGTTGAAAGGCATTGCAAAATCACTTCGACACCTTCCGCCTTCTTCCAGGCATTGCTACACAACTCAACCATCATGGCAGAAGAACCTATGCTCTTGCGAATCCCGCCCGAGATTCGCATGCTGATATACGACTATCTTCTCGACAACGGCGGGACCAAAGATATTTCAATTCGAAATCAGTCGAAGCCTGAATACGAGGCGCGCCGTTCGAAGACCCAACGTTCAGCGTATCATATAATGGAGCGAACTATCGCAAAGAAGTCATACAAAACGACATATTGCGCCGACCCTCATCCCCGCCGATCGATGCACACTGCAGTTATGCAGATCAACAGGAAAATCCGGGAGGAAGCCTCTCATTACCTGTACACAAAGCATGCTTTCCATTTTGGAGAAGACCTTGAGGCCTTGGTGCCCTTCCTCACTGATAAGACGCCACGCACTAGAGACTTAGTCCGGGAGATCAGCCTCTACAAGCGCAGTCCAACAAATGTGATGGAGCCGGATTCATATGGCTGGTCTTCTGTGTGTCGTTCGCTGCGAAGTTTGCAAAGCTTGGATAAGTTGACACTTGTCATTGAAGGCGCTCGGCCACGAGGGCCATGGGACGGCCCGCAGAGCTTGACGGTATCTGACTTTCGGCTGTTATATACAACTCGTCATGAAAGCTTGGAATGGGCGCGGGAACTTGCGACGATAAAAACGATCAAGGAAGTCGTCATCATTGCTGATATTCACAACCTGCCTCATCCCGAATCGAACATGATGCTGGTCCTTGCCGCATTTTCATCTTCGATTGATACGTCGTTGGTGGACTTTCTTCGCGATGATCTGGGTATTCCTGCGCGAGTTGGACAACCACAGTATTGTGGTGTTGGAGTGTTCGGCCGGTCCAGGAAATGCGAGAGAAATGGATGTCTGACGAATTTGGAAAATTGAAAGATGCATTTGAGGGTTTGAAGTAAGGCGTTGAGGAGCTGGCGCAGCTGAGTAACATGTTGCACTGTAAGGAGTTATTGAAGTTTATTTAACCATAACTAAAGCATGATTGGCATTGGTTGCTTTGGACAATCCGTTGGTGGAACATGATTGAACATGAAGAATATTGAACGATGATAGTAAACCAATTGGGTCATGATACGCGAATTTATAGAGTTGAACATCTTCAGTCATGGATATCTCTCATCCACAATCTTAGACGCAGGAACGACTTAACTCCCTGACACCACGTGATGAGTCCCTTCGTCGTGTATCTTCCTTTTCCAGAACTGAGTCCGTTGCGGTGGCTGGGACGGGCCTAGAGCCCCTGCCGCCTAAAGCCAAACTGGTACAGCGCCATTATCCGCTGTCTTCCAGCGGAGCTTAGGCCCACCTCAACCCATCCAATCCATTATCTCAGCCTCCCCCCGTATCGTCATCGCTCCCGTTCGTTCTGCGCCTTGTATGCGGCGCAACCTATCGACGACAACCCGACAGCTCCGCGCAACCTCCGTCTCCCGCTGCCATCTCCTTCACCATTGCGTCTATCACAGTCGCATTCTAGTGAATTGCTAGGGGTTTGGCTTGTCTCGACCTGCTCCGAGCTACCCCGCCGTCATAGCCTGACAAGATGGCCACGCCAGCTCCCCCCGAGGACCAGGCTCGTCTGCTTGAAGATGCTCTCGTTGCCGTGCGACAGCAGACGTCCCTTATGCGCAAATGTCTCGATACTCCTGGAAAGCTAATGGATGCGCTCAAGTGCTGGTATGTATATGATTGCCGTGATAGATAGCCCGGTCCCCTGAATGGCATCGCTGACTCTGGTAGCTCGACTCTGGTTTCCGAGCTTCGTACAAGCAGTCTTGGACCCAAGCAATACTACGAGCTGTACATGTCAGTGTTCGACGCCCTGCGATACTTGTCTGTCCATCTCCGCGAAAACCACCCTGTCAACCACCTGGCCGACCTTTACGAGCTCGTTCAGTATGCAGGCAACATCGTTCCACGATTGTATCTTATGATTACTGTGGGAACCGCTTACATGGCCATCGAAGATGCGCCTGTCAAGGAGCTCATGAAGGACATGATGGACATGAGCCGAGGTGTTCAGCATCCTATTCGTGGACTCTTCCTCCGATATTACCTGTCTGGTCAAGCGAGGGACTACCTGCCAACTACTGAGAGTGATGGTCCAGAAGGCAACATTAGCGATTCCATCAACTTCGTACTTACAAATTTTGTCGAGATGAACAAACTATGGGTTCGTCTACAACACCAAGGTCACTCGAGAGAGCGCGAGCAGCGAATTCGAGAGCGAAAGGAACTGCAGCTACTGGTCGGCAGCAATATCGTACGCCTAAGTCAGCTTGTTGATCTTGAAACGTATAAGTCTAGTATTCTAGCACCGCTGCTAGAGCAGGTGGTTCAGTGCCGGGACGTTCTCGCCCAAGAGTATCTCCTTGAGGTGATTACGCAAGTTTTCCCGGACGAATTTCACCTGCACACCTTGGACCAATTCCTTGGTGCCGTTTCACGCCTCAACCCCCATGTCAACGTCAAGGCCATTGTAATTGGTCTGATGGATCGATTGTCCGAATATGCTGAACGCGATGGACCGGAGGACAAGTCGGACGATAGAGCTCAAATTGAAGCGGATGCGCTGGCAAAACTGCTGGAGAAGATAAACCTTCAAAAAGAAGCATCGACAACCACACCTTCAGAGTCTAAGCAACCCGAACCTGATGGTAAAGCGGGTGAGTCTACTGAAGATGCCGAATCCGCCGATGCCGACAGTACACCCGAGGGCGAGGAGTCTACAGCCAAGGCCACCGATGAGACTCCTGAGGAAACTGCTGGTGAGAGCAGCAACGACGACTCTAGCACACTCGCCGAGTCTACGCCTTCAGTTGCGGATACGGAAACCACCGCTGTGAACGGTCAAGGGTCAATTACAGACACCGTGCAGCTTTACGAGGTTTTCTTCGCCCAGGTCAAGAACCTGGTGGAGGCCCAACATCTCCCTGTGCAAGACATTATTGCACTCTTGGTGTCACTTTGCAACCTTGCGCTTAACATTTATCCCGGCAGACTGGACTACGTTGACCAGATCCTGGCTTACGCAACTACCAAGGTTCGAGAGAACATTAACAATGCCGACCTTCACTCGCCCCCTGCCCAGCAGAGCCTGCTTGCTCTTCTTCAGGCGCCCCTCAATCGATATGTTTCCACTTTCACTGCTTTGTCTCTTCCTACCTACGTTCCTCTCTTCCAGTCGCAATCATACCCTACCCGCCGAGCTGTTGCTGGTGGTGTCGCTCGCACTTTGCTCAAAAACCAGTCGAAGATCTCGACTACAGAACAGCTCGAGAACGTGTTGGAGGTACTGAAGGTTCTCATCAAGGAGGGTTCCCAGGCGCCTCAAGGATACCCAGGTGTTGCCCAACGACGGCCCGTGGAGACAGACGAGACAATGGAGGAGCAGGGATGGCTCGCCAGGATCGTGCACTTGCTACAGGCCGAGGACAATGATACTCAGTTCAAGCTGCTCCAAATGACAAGAAAGGCGTACTCGGAAGGAAACGAGCGTATCCGCACGACAACGCCACCTCTGATCACAGCATGCATGAAGTTAGCGCGAAAGTTCAAGCAGCGTGAGCACTTTGACGACAACTGGGAGACACAGAGTAATGCTCTGTTCAAGTTTATGCACTCAGCGCTCAGCACGTTGTACACCCGTGTTAACGGCTCCGGGGCTGCAGAGATGGCGCTGCGTCTCTTTGCCTCTGCTGGTCAAACAGCCGATCTGACCGGGTTCGAAGAGGTTGCATACGAATTCTTTGCGCAAGCCTTCACAGTGTATGAGGAGGCTGTTTCGGATTCGAAGGCTCAGTTCCAGGCTGTTTGTGTGATTGCTACTGCTCTCCACCAGACACGCAACTTTGGAAAGGAAAATTACGACACTCTCATCACCAAGTGCGCACAGCATGGTAGCAAGCTGCTACGCAAGCCTGATCAATGCCGCGCTGTGTACCTGGCGAGTCACTTGTGGTGGGCGACTCCCATGGTGTCGAATGGCGAGTCGGAAGAGACAGAGGTATGTATCAATCCATGTATGAAGGACCTGAGCTGACTTGCATAGCTTTACCGCGATGGTAAGCGAGTACTCGAATGTCTTCAGCGTGCCCTTCGTGTTGCCGATTCCTGCATGGAGACGGCCACATCGATTGAACTCTTTGTTGAGATTCTGGACCGCTATGTGTATTACTTTGACCAACAAAACGAATCAGTGAGTCTCGATCCTGGAACTGTTGAAGCAATTGTTAACTCGAGCAGGTCACAACCAAGTACCTCAATGGTCTCATTGAACTCATCCACTCTAATCTGGCTGGCAACCAACAAGATTCTGCTTCAGTTGAGAACAGCCGCCGGCACTTCCATCAGACACTGGAGAACATCCGAAGTCGACAATATGAGGGAGTCGTTCTGACACCGAACTGAGGTCTCATTCATTAGTGATTGAAGGAAAGAGAAGGCGATTGAGCGGCATAGCGATAGATAATGTTTAGCCTGCAGGCATGAATCGAGGAGGTCGCAGGTCCACTAGTTGTATATATGTAAACTTTGCCCAAAAATCGATGATATGCGCGGTGAAGCCAAGCTGAGTCTCCTGCGACAGTGAGAGTTTTGGAGAGTCGCTGTCACCAACCCCTGATTGAGAGAGAAATATATACAGAGTACCTCACTAAGCAGGCAATGTAACCTTTGGACAGGATTGCGTGGGTGAGGCTTTGGCTATTTTTGGGCATAACTACCATATATAAGTTATGCATTCTTTTACCTCGAATTACGGCTGAACAAATTAGCTGACACGTCCCCTAACTTTACTTTACTTCGAGTCCAGAAGCAAAGCGATGATACGCACATCACCTCCCTGTCCGAGTTAGGCTGTCTCCTTATCCCAGCTTTTGTGGGGTAATCCTGGTGGCGTGCACGGGCGGATTCAGGAGAGTGAGAGTGATTGTGAGAGCCGAGACAGGACAAGGCCTGGTAAGCTCCTTGGATGCCTCTGAGATAGATAGATAGTGTTAGTATGGATAACATTTCACGTGTAATCTGGCAAAAAGAGGAGGAGTGAGCTGTAGCATAGTATGGCACCTGTAATAGTCTTTTTATTGGCATTTTGTCAAAGTTTCCAAAGGCCAAGGCTTGCCAAGTCTCCTGGGTCAACTCAGCCACTTAAGACCTCGACCATCAACTTTGTCTGGTAGGGTGTCTTCTGCTGTCTGTCTTGTTACTCCGTACTAACCGGCGGGTTATGGTTACAGTGGATTCCGGTCCCCTACCTTACGTGGACACTCCATTAGGTTCGCCATCATCCCCCCCCCGTCGCAGCGCGCTGGATTTGTACTACCTATACCTGCAGCCAACAACGTAACTCGGTACATTACTTTGACTTTAATCATCTCAGCCCTTTCTCCCCTTCCTTTTCTTTACCCAGTCAACAACATCTCTAGTCAGAGCTTAAGCAGGCCTGGACTTGTTAGTTTGGCGATGCGCTTCTGGCGTCTGTCTCTTGTCTCTCTTTCTTAACGCTCCTTTCGTGCTTGCACCTCACTCATCTTAACTTAATTGCTTCGTATCGATCGATCGATCGAAGCCGCGATTCGCTCGCTCCTTTTTATCCGATCCCCTTCAGCGAATGGCACTGTTTATCTCGACTGCTTTGTGACACGCCTTAACCAGCTTCTGATCAGATTGAATATACGACAACCGAGGGCGCGGTTAGCGCTCAATCACAATCAAGATGCCTTCCGAAAAGACTCCTTTCTATGATCCCATACCGCCCACTTACGATCAGGCCGTGGCCAGTGGTAGTCATTACGATCCAGATGACTGGGCTCCTGCTCCGAGGTCTCCAACAAATGAGCGTAATGCAACAGAGGCGGAATCACAGGGTCTCCTACAACATTCGAGTGGCGCCAGTTCCTCCCGCAGACCCGACGGTTATCGACCACCAACAGTAGAGACCGACGATGAGGACAGTTTATGGGCCAGCGATAACGAGAGTGATGATGAAGCCGCGCAGGTTCGACGTGAGATGCAGGAGATGGAGATCGAGGAACCCGACCGATCCCGAGGCTCTCAGTGGGGGAAGCGAATAGGGTCATATCTAACTCTACCGCGGTGGAAATGGTCCTGGAGGCCGAGATTACCACGATTACGCATACAATTACCTCAACGAGCTGATGCGCCAGCTGCCGACAACGCCGAGAATGCCACGGGTGAGAATGAGGAGACGCCAAGCCAGACAACGAGGAGGTGGAACATACCCAAGGTGGACAAAACAACCGTCATCTTATTCTTTGTGCGCATTTTGGCACTCACAATTATACTGGGATTTTTCTATCTGCTCTTCGCCAGCGATATGTTTGGTGGTTTGTCAGATAGATTAGGAGGTGGCTTCCGTTTCAACCCCGAGGACCTCAGAGCCCATTTGCTGCGTACCGTTGATCCCATGAGAATGCGCGCATCAGTACAGCACTTCTCGAATTACGCCCATATTGCTGGTACCGAGGGTGATTATGCGACCGCGTTGGATGTTCAGGCCATGTTCAGCAGGGCACTACTGGACGAAGTTATGATGGATGAGTATCAGGTTTATCTCAACTATCCCCGCAAGGACGGTCGTGTGGTGCAGATCATGGACGACAAGGATCTCAAGAAGGCCAAATGGACGGCTAAGCTAGAAGAAGAGGAAGTCGGAGGCGAAACAGCAGGTCGGCAAACGTACGCCTTCCACGGGTACTCAAAGTCGGGAGACGTCAAGGGACCTCTAATATACGCCAACTATGGTACAAGAGACGATTTCAAGCATCTTGCAAGCAAAGGTATTAATGCCACGGGGGCTATTGCGTTGGTGAAAAACGGTGGTCCTCTGGAGAATCAAGCTCTCAAGGTTAAGGCAGCGGAGCTGGCAGGCTTTGCTGGCTGTCTCATCTACTCCGACCCTGCGGACGACGGTTTCAAGAAGGGTGTTGTGGCTCCTGAAGGATTGTATATGCCATCAGACGGTGTTCAAAGAGGCTCTGTAGGTCTCACAAACTGGGGAATTGGTGACCCCTTGTCGCCTGGTTATGGTAGCAAGGGTGATCAGCGAATCACACTCGACAAGGCCAACGGGCTTGTCGGTATCCCCAGTCTCCCTCTCGCTTGGAGAGATGCCAAGGTTCTACTACAGCATCTTAAGGGTTATGGTGAAAAGGTGCCTAACAAGTGGGAGGGCGGCGTCCCAGACGTCGAGTGGTGGACCGGCAGCGAGAAGTCCCCAATTGTGCGCTTGAAGAACGAGCAAGATGAGGATTCATTGCACACTATCTGGAATGTTTATGGTCGAATCAATGGCATGGAGCAGACGTCTAAATCTATCATCATCGGCAATCAGCGAGATTCTTGGGCTTTCGGAGCAACAGACCCCCACTCGGGCACAGCTGTCATGATTGAGATGGCTCGAATCTTCGGGGATCTTGTACAGCGAGGCTGGAGGCCATTGAGGACCATCGAATTTATGTCTTGGGATGCCTCTGCGTACAACCTGATTGGCTCAACTGAGTATGTCGAGCATAACTCTGAGGCCCTACGTGACAATGCCTTTGCCTACCTCAATCTTGGGGCGGCTGTTGTCGGAAAAGACCTGCATGCCTCAGGATCGCCGGTTTTCCGAAAGTCTCTTCTTCATGCCCTGGGCCGAGTTATCGACCCCTCTACTAATAGTACATTGAAGGACCTTTGGGATCAGAGCCACGCCGAGCTGAAGCAGCCAGGGGGACGTGGTGACCACATTCCATTCCAGGATATCGCAGGAACAAGTGCACTCGATTTGGCCTTCAGGGGTACCCAAGTCCCTCACCACTCAAGTTACGACAAGATTGGGTTGGTGGACAACTTCATCGATCCCGACTTCGAGTACCACGGCGCAATGGGACAAGTGATAGCTCTGCTCATTCTCGACATGGCCGATCGGCCCATTATGCCGTTTGATATGGGCTGGTATGCACAGAGACTGGGCGAATGGGTCAAAGATCTCGAGAAGTGGGCACTCAAGCAAATGGACGGCCAGCACAAAGGCGAGAAAGACGCATTCAAGGAGCTCAAGGACGCTGCAACACTTGTTCAACACAACGTCGCCACATTCGAGAAGTGGGAAATGGAATGGGACCGCGAAGTCTTGGGCAATGGAGGCTGGGAGGCCAACGATATTGGTGCCTCTCGGCTTGCATACAACAACAAGATGGCATACTTTGAGACGGCGTTACTGGACATTGAAATCGGTGGTGGCGTACGTTCCCCTTAAGAAACTGACTGAGAGGCTTAAGCTAACACTATCTCTAGATTCCCAACCGAACACAGTTCAAGAACGTCGTCTTCGGACCAGAGGCTTGGTCCAACGACGGAGCCATCTTCCCTGCTATTCGCGACTGCATCGAGGGGGGAGACTGGAAAGCCGCCAAACCTATAGTTGCCAAGACGGCAGCGCTTCTCCGCAAAGCAGCAACAATCTTAGAGATGCAATAAAGCACGTGTATGATTTGAGCAGCGGAAGAAAAGCCCTCTCTTTGTTTCCCTTTCTATATCGATCTTAGTCTAGGCAAGCTCGCCCTTGTTGTTGTTGTTGTTTTTCTTTTATAGGATATGCATAGTGTTTTTGGTTTCTGACCCAGGACACATTGCGTAGCTTTCACGCAAAAATGTACAGGAGGCATTGCACGGAGTTTGGTTTACGTGGAACCCAGCTTTTTTACGCTTTTTTTTTATTACTTTCTTGGGTAGGGCAGGACTTGTTGAGGCAACTCGTCGGGATAGAGTGATGGATATGTGTCTGATCGCCCTGACTGGGTAGATGGGATGTTTTTTCTTTGTTATAGCTATAGTAATGAAGGAATGCAAGTCGCTCATGCACCCTGATATGTTCCATCGTGTTGATTTTTGCCCCAAGATATGCTGCGTGATCGTAACGCTCAAGAATCTCTCGTAGTTGACCTCTTAAGCCTTCTGGGACTCGTAGTCCTGCACAGAAACCAGCTTTCCCACAACGTTGTACTTCTCCAAGAATCTCTCCTCCCAGCCCTGGAGCGCCTCCATCTGCTCCGCATCGAGTCCCTCCAGCTTATCAAGCGGACCATCCAGGTCCTTAGTCAACATGTCCTCATCAAAGCTTCCACACGCAAGACCTCGACTCGCATCCCGACCGGCAAAGTTGCTATAAGGGCCACCAGGGCCGTAGAAGTTACGACCAGGCGAGACGTCGAAGACGCGACCGCGCACAGCAAGAAAGACAGGCCGATCCTCTTCGCCGTTGAAGGGGAGAAGAGTGTGGGGAGTGTATGTTTTGAAGACTGTAGAGGGCGCATCGCGGGGGAGAGATGGAGGTGGCGAGGAGCGGAGCATGGAGTAGGTTGTGTATAGGACGGCGCTGAGGAGGATGAGGTTGAGGGGTGTGAAGAGGGAAGCGCTGGGACGAGTTAGTGACGGAGCTCAGAGAGCAGAGGGGGGGTGACATACTTTTCTTGGCTGGCTTGTTGAGCCATGTGTTGCTCGACGTGCTCCATCTTTGCAATGTCTCTGATTGTTGTGATGTGTCTGGAGTATCGAGTTGAGCCGAGATGGTCGATTGAAGGTGTTTTGTTAGATGTTGGAGGCCAAGAACCAAGAACCAAGGTAAGAAAGTAAGTGATGGGGTCGCCCTGTAGCTCCCGGTGGTTCCTTGGGGTTCTCCCCCACTTTATGCTCCGGCGCGGCGTTTTGGACGGAAGTTGGCTTCGGAGCCTCCGGTAATATTTCCGGCAACGAGGTAGTTTATGTCTTGATAGGTATTGCTCAAACCTGAAGCTGGCGTGATCACGATTCAAAACCAAGGGTTATTCATCTCATGACACTGCGTTGCCATGATTCAAAGAACACTCGGCCAGAGCTCCATACAGTCGAGATGCTGAATAAAACTCAGAAAGTCAACGGCATTGATTGAAGCTACTAAGCTACCAGGGCGAGAGGACTGGGCAGTGAAGCCTCATTGTAACTATAAAATCATGTTTCCTCTTTATTTAAAGCTTCTAGTAACCATCATCGATGCTGGAGACCGTGATTTCGCCGCTGTTAACTTCACTTGTAGCCTGAGTTTAAGAGCTTCAAACACAGCCACAGTTGTAAACAATGGTTTCCTTTGAGATCTCCTTTATCCGATGGTTTGTTATCAAGCAAAAAAGAAGTTCGCGAAAAGAATTATTCATGTGTAGAAGACAAAAATGGAGGCTGAGGGATTTGAACCCCCGACCTTTCGCAAGCATTCGAAACAATGCAAAGCGAACGTGATACCCCTACACCAAGCCCCCGATGTTGGATAGTAGAGTCGATCACAGTTGACGTTATAGTATCACTCCAATAATGTCAGGAAGTTTGCCAACCCCGACGGGCTTTGAGTTATGCAAATCATAGTCAATGTCTCTTGCATATCAATAATCATTATGGTCAACGTGGGCTTCTGGGCCACTTAACCTAACTTAAGTGGTCATAACAATGGCTCATGTATATATTACCGGGTTTGCTCATGTGGAGCCTATAAGAGATGTATATGCTGTACAGCGATGTAATGTATGTTGTCTTGATTAATTCGTATTTATATACTCGAATACATCATTTTCTCGATGCCTCACCTTTGACGCTCTTGGCCATTCCCTGCCATGAGTATTAAACCCCATCAACATCCAGTCATGCATGACTCACACCGAAAGCCATATCGAATCACATACCAATACGCCTCTAAACGAGGTGGCCTATCTGCAGTTGTTTTCATCTGCTTGAGTTGGGTTTATTCTATTGTTGCCGATATAACACGGAGGACACGACAGTGGTGGACACCTCTGATACATGTCCCTCTAAATAAGTCAGCTTGCGTTACGTATCTGTCACTATCGTGGCACTTCAGCCTCAAAGAGAACAACAATATAGGTTTCTCAACTCTCTACAGCTGTTGCATGCCTTTTCTATGAGTTGAACTTGAAAAAAGCCACAGCAAGAAAGTCAACCTTGGCTTCCCCGTCTGACTCAACTGCCAATACTCAGCCACAGCCTCATTCACGGTCACAGCTTGCACTTTCAACTCAAACGAAAGATATAAATGCACAGAATCTCGTCAAGACTTGCTTTCAATTCTCGGATCTTTAATCATCGCTACTCAGTAAAAATGGCTACAACTTCAGATCCCGGCCCAGTATATTTCTGGCGTGAAACAGACCCGGAAACAGGGTATCTATCACAATGGTATTATTGTCCTTTCAAGGATGATCAGGATGAGAAAAAGACATACAAAACAGCAGAGCAGTAAGTCCCGTCACTTCTACCGATACACTATTCAAGGTCGATGTTGACATCTTAAGTTACATGATGCATCAAAAGGCCATCCTATTCAACGACGAAGCCACCGCGCTTGAGGTCCTCAAGACAGGCCATCCACGAAAAGTCAAGTCTCTCGGCCGCCGGGTGAAGAACTTTGACGAAGCAGTATGGCTGAAGCATCGACGTAGCATAGTCCGAAAGGGCAATATCCTCAAGTTCACACGTGCTATCTCAGAGGAGGGTTTCAAGAGAGGCACGCCTGGTGCAACTCAATCAGGTTCATCACACTCGCCCATCGATGGTTCTCTAGCAGGTATGTTGGTCAACACGGGTGATAGAGAACTTGTCGAGGCCAGTCCATTTGATTCGGTCTGGGGCATTGGGTTTAGAGCTGCAGATGCAGATGCAGCAAGAGACTCGTGGGGTCAGAATTTGCTAGGTAAGGAGCTGATGGAGGTTAGAAGGATCTTAAAGGAGAGACAAGACGGCCAAGGAGCATGAGTAGCAGCCATAGGACGGGACTGTTATACAATATTGAATCGTGCAAGCAGGTATCACTTTGTCAAGAAACAGAACGATGGTCGTTTGAACTGTTTCGGCTATACGCCTAGATAGATTGCACCGACCTTGAAAACCAAGGCAGCTTTTGAACATGTCTATAAGTCCATCTTCCTCCCACCAATGATGCCCGGCCCAATGCCCCAGTTCCCCTCCATAATCATACATAAAAAGAGCCTCGTCCCAAGGCAAGCAGAGCGGCGTGGTAGTAGTCATTTTTTGCTGTTTAACAGCCCCAAACCCATTCTCCAGAAAATGCTTATTTTGTTTGGTAATTGTGCGTTGTGTTGTGTCGTGGTGGTATTGGTGTTGTTGTTGTTGTTTTCGTGTCGAGAGCCCGCCCAGATATTTTCACATGATAGAACATATTTTACAGTAATTAACACACATTAGGCGATTCTCCCGTGTTCGCCTTCGATTCCTTCTCATCTCGTAGGTATCCAACAAAGGCAGATCCCCAACCCCTTGACGCCGCGTTAAAATGACTGTTTCTTTTAGTACCAGTCTCGTCCACTCTTCTGCATCTCAATCAGACGCCAGCCCCTTGTCTCGGGGTTGTTGACATCTTCTGGTACTCGTGTGATACCAATGGCATAAGTGACCAGTTGGACCTTGTCCTCCATACCGGCAGCAAGCTCGTTCGTCTTGGCATTGCGGTAGACGTGAACCTCTTGCGTGCGGCAGGTGATGATGAAGACAGGAACCTCACCAGGATCAAGCATGCGAGCTCGTAGAATGTCGACATTTCGAATATCCAGGATCTTTCCGTCCGACTTCATGCCAGCCTGTAGGTATTGCTTGGTGAGAGCCTCGTACACAGAGTATTGAGCGGCAGAAAGCCACAGCTTTAGTGTCTCGGCATCACCCTTGACGTAAGCGTCCAACACCTCGGGAAGTATGTACTCTCGAAGCTCCTGGAGGAAAGGCTCTGTCTGGAAATTCGGGTCCATGGATCTGAACTTCTTGATGACCATGGCAGTCTCGTTCTCGGCGAAGAAGCCGCCGATGCGGTCCGTGATACTTCGAGCGGTCGATACAAGAGGGTTCTCGGACTCATCATACTTGCCCCTCAAGCTGAAAAGTCCTTGCACAAACTTGTTCTGGTCGCGGAAATCTCTCCAAGCCTCCTTCCAAGCAGCGTCCTTGTGAACGGTAACACTGGTGCCAGCGCTATCTCTTGTTAGAACAGATTCAAATGAGAGAGATTGTAAGGATGCTTACTTAATGTCCTCGTCCATAGGTGCAGCCGCCTTGTAGCCCCGCTGCTTGTCGAGTGCCTCTCTGCGTTTCCTGCGCTCCTCCTTCTCGACCCAGCCACCGTATCGTGAAGAGCTGCCATCGTCAATGACATTCTTGACATTCTTGTAAGCCTCTGTGTTTCGGATGGGCTGGGTAGCCTTGTCCACGGCATCTCCCGTGACATTAGCGGCCTTGCGAACACCCTTTACGACCGAGGTATCCCAAGTCCAAGAAGCACCCTTGCCAATGGCACCAGCAGTGACCTTGGCACCCTTTCCAAGAGTCGAAGAAACAGCGCCAGTGGACTTCTCGTAGGCCTCACGAGCACGTCGCACACCCTCACTCTCGGCGAATTGATTAGCAGACGCAGCGATCTGCTTAGTCGACTCGTTCCATTCTTGCGACTTCTGGAACTCAGTGTTCATGGTCTCCATGAAAACCTGCCACGGGGTCTTGTCGCCATGAGGAGGGGGGGGAGGGGCATCCTCCTTCTTCTTCTCTTTATCCTTGCCCTCACCCTCACCCTCTTCTTTTCCTTCCTTTCCGGCATTCTCGCCATCCTCGGTCTTCTTGGATTGCTCCTCCTCGGGCTTGGCCTCAGATTCGGCGCCAGCTTTAGTAGACTTTTTCTCTTTTGCGTCGGTAGGTGCAGCAGTTGAGGGTTTTTGTTCAGTTTGAGGCTTCTCTTGGTGTAAGTGGCTGGAAAGGTGGAAGAGACGAGATTGAGCGGTATAAGTGGGGGAGTAACGAAGCTCGGCGGGGACAAAAGAAGACCTCAATGGCGATCGAACTGAACCGGAAAGCACTGAGCTTTGTTGCCTCGCACCGTTGTTGGAGGCATTCTGAGAGAGCTGGGATGCTAATCTTCGGTAGGCGGGAGATCTGCCAGCGGATGAGACGTGAGCAGAAGCCCGCGAAAAGGCGAGCTCCGAGGAGGCCGTCTTTCTTGTGAGGGAGTTCATTATTGCGACAACACAAGGAGACAAATCCCTCCAGAAAAAAGGCAGGGCGTGGGTTTGGAGAGATGCCGAGATGGACGGTGGAAGGTGGTGGAATTCCCGGACGAAATTTTGGTTTGCGATCTCGGTCCGGGGGCGGAAAGTCAAGGAAGACAAACACCGAGACGGTAAAGCCTCGGTAGAATTGCTCCCCGTCCAGCCCCGGCCTGTGGGGGAAGTTTACAGCCGCGAGTAAAAATTGCCAGAGGCAGATCATCAATTGACGACAGGTCCAGGCAAATGCGAACAACATGAGTCGCTCATTGACAAGTCGCCTCGCGGCGCAATCGCTCTTACAATCCTCCCGAGCCACCGTCCCGAAGTCGCCATTCCAAATCGCTCGCTCCATCTCCCAGACAAAGTCCAACCGCGATGATAGACCCAGAAGGGCACCCAGCCGGCCCAGTACGGCCTCGCTGTTAGAGAACATCTACGGCCCCTCAGAGACGTCCAGGACGAGACCCTCCTCCAACAATGCCATGGCCAACCTCTCCCAAAGCCTTGTCTTCCAGACACTTGACAAGTCTTCCAATATCGATACCAGCCCACTATCCAGAGATACCCGTCGACAGGCCGAGGCAAAGGAGGACGATCTCGAGCCATACCACTTCCACATCTACTCTCACAAGCACAATACCCACATCACTTGCACCAAGCCCAATCGAGAACCAATTATCTCTCTGTCAGCCGGCAACATTGGTTTCCGCAAGTCTCGCCGTGGTCTATTCGATTCCGCCTACTCCCTCACCAAGTATGTCCTGGAGCGATTAATCCACAACGGCTGGCCCATGAAGATGAACCGACTAGAGATTGTGCTACGAGGTTTCGGTCAGGGACGAGAGGCTGCTCTGAAGGTTCTGATGAGCCCCGAGGGTAAGGTCTTACGAGACAAGATTGTCCGTGTAGCCGACTCGACCAGAATCAAGTTTGGTGGTACCAGGAGTGAGAAGCCTAGACGTCTATAAAAGTCCGGGATTTTGTATTGGAATTGGATTTTGGGCACATTTTTGGGAAAATATTCACATGAGAATATCACTTCGCCGCGGAGGTTAAGAAAGTGAATGTACTATACTCTGTACGACTTGTACTATACAAATGAACAAGACACAGCTTGCTGTGCTTGCGAGTTCCCAAACGAATGATCTGCTCCTGGACTGTAAAATCATTGGTATCGTGCTAATCCATGGAAACGGTACCTCGAAACGCCAAACTCCACTTGACACCACAGCCTCATCTATACTCTATTATCGGATGGCCCTTTCAGCTGGTGGTAATCGGCGCCCGGCGGAATCGCGGAGGGCTTGCTTGCCCTTCCCGCTACCGCCTCGTCGTCTTTCTTCTGCGCTATCCCACTCGTCATCTTCGTTGCTATCGCTGTCTTCCATTAGCAGATGGGGGTCCGTCGCTTTCTTCAACGTATGAGAGTTGTCGTCGTTCGAATTATCGTAATCGTCCAACAGCGCACCTTCGCTGGTGTCGTATTCAGGTGGTTCAATCCAATCCCGAGGGACGACACAAGGGAGCGCAACTCCGATACTGGCGGCACGATTTAACCATGCTGGGCCCGACTGTCCTGTAAGTCTCTTGCAAAGATAAGAGGTGAAATGATTGCAGTTCTTTGTCAAAAGATTGTATGAAGTGCCCAGGAACTCTTCAGAGGCAGATTGTAGAGTCGCATTAATCTCGTCTTCTGTCGCGAGAGTGAACCCGTGCAGGATCTCGCATCGAAATGTGCCTCCGGGCGGTTCGGTCTGGGGCTTTGTCCAGTATACACCTGTGAGGCCTCTTTTATCGTGCCCACCATAGGCGTATTCCCTCCCGTTGATCACGACACCCGAATGAAGTAGTGAGGCGCCTACTGTCCACAATACCGACGATAATCGGCCAGGCTGTCATGCCGCGCGTATCAGCGTCATGTTCATGAAAGCTAGTGAGATAAGTATGAGCGGCTTCACTTACCGGCAGTAGATCATAGACATGTATAGTGATCTCAGTTTTGGATAAAGATAATGTTGAGCGGTGAGATCTGCTCACCGAAGAGCTCTTCTTGTGACGCGGCATCATGCAAAAGCTGATACAGACACTGCAACTATTGCGCCGTCAAGTGGCTCGAAGCTTTGGGGTTTGCAGCTGACGGGTGAGCGGGGCTGAGCTGGGGAAATGGTAGGCTAATAAGGCTTATATAGTGCTGTAGGTTGGTGTTCGTGGGCGTCAATTTGGCAAGACAAAGAATCCCGGAGCATAAAGAGAAGATGAATATTCTAACTTGAGAGGTTGATGAATAGAAGTGAAGGAGAAAGGAAATAACTGAAGGAATCGGACTGGCCGGCCCGGCTGAGCTCCCGTCGTTCCTGTCAGATCAAGCCCGGCGAAATCCAAAACCTCTAGGTAGGTAGGTTGCTCTGCCTCTGTCCTACATACTAACTTTAGGTAACCTCAGGTAACCACGGGGCCTAAGCTCTGTGACATACTGTGCCTGTTCACTGGATCCTGGATCCAGGGTCCTTCTGCGCACGGCTTGGTATCTTTATGCCAAGTTGCTTTCGTCAGCCAATGACGTCGTCTTCAAATTCCAGCCGGAACTACCTTTTCCCACTATCCGAAGAATCTTGGCACAGCCCAACCTCTCTAAACCCCAGCAAGGTGGGGTCACGAACAAATTCTCATCTCATCTCCCCAAGCTCGGCTCGCGGAAAATAAAAAGAGAAATCTTTTTTTCTCTCTTCAACTTCCCTTTCTTCCCTTTTTCTTCGTCGTCGCTCTCGCTCTCGAAGCCGTCCGAGGTTGGCACTAGCCAACCTGAATAACTTCACCACGAAGTCCATCAAATCTTCCATCTTCTTCGCTTCTTTTCCTCCTCTTGCACCCCGCGCAGCAAGCTCTGCAGCTGTTGGACACGTTCTACCCACACACTTCGGCCTAGCTTTCTTCGTTCAACGTCGTAACTACGCCAAGTCACGCAAGATGCCTCCTAAGAAGCAAGTCGTTGAGGAGAAGATCCCTCTTGGCAGGCCTGGAAACAACTTGAAGAGTGGTATTGTGCGTGACAATATTCTATCGATGATGTATGCCACGTGCTAACCATAATCCAGGTCGGTTTGGCCAACGTCGGCAAATCTACTCTCTTCCAGGCCATTACCAAGTCTAACCTCGGTAACCCAGCTGTATGAAGCCCCCTCGCCATCCGCCGTCTTTAGTATCGGGGTGCTGACAGCATCAAGAACTTCCCCTATGCCACCATCGACCCTGAGGAAGCCCGCGTCGTCGTTCCCGATGACCGGTTCGACTGGCTCGTCGAGAAGTACAAGCCCAAGTCCGTTGTTCCCGCCAACTTGACCGTTTACGATATCGCCGGTCTGACCCGCGGCTCATCAACCGGTGCTGGTCTTGGAAACGCTTTCTTGTCGCACATTCGCGCCGTCGATGCCATCTTCCAGGTTGTTCGTTGCTTCGATGATGCCGAGATTATCCACATTGAGGGTGACGTGAACCCCACCCGTGATCTTGATATCATCAGCGAGGAGCTGCGACTCAAGGATATTGAGTTCGTTGAGAAGGCCCTCGAGAACCAGAAGAAGAAGACCCGTATGGGTGGCCAGTCTCTGGAGCAAAAGAAGGCCAAGCAAGAACAGGAAACCATTGAGAAGATCTTGGACTGGCTCAACCAGGGCAAGGATGTCCGCAAGGGTACCTGGGGCCCCAAGGAGGTAAGACTTTTTTTCTCTATTTCTTACGCTCTACACATCTTGCTTTCCTGATGACAAAAGGCCATAAGGCCTGAATCTATAACCCAGCTCGTCGAATGCCTCACCTATTAACGCTAGAGGCATTGTGAGATAAACTTTACTCTGATTGCAAATCTTTTACACCTGTTCATGTTGAAGAAACTTATGAGAACCCTCGCTGACATACTCATCCAGATTGAGGTCATCAACCCTCTCTTCCTCCTGACTGCTAAGCCCGTTGTCTACCTCGTCAACTTGTCCGAGAAGGACTTCATCCGCAAGAAGAACAAGCATCTTCCCAAGATTGTCGAGTGGATCAACGAGAACGCCAAGGGCGACCCTCTTATCCCCGTCTCCGTCTCTTACGAGTCTCGTCTTACTCAGTTCGAGACCGAGGCTGAGGCCAAGGAGGAGCAGAAGAACGTTGGTGCCGACTCTGTGCTGCCCAAGGTCATTCTTCAGATGCGCAAGACCCTTCAGCTTGGCAGCTTCTTCACTGTCGGACCTGATGAGGTTCGACAGTGGACCATCCGAACTGGCACTAAGGCGCCTCAGGCTGCGGGTGTCATCCACACCGATTTCGAGAAGACCTTCATCCAGGCTCTCGTCTTCAACTACAACACCCTAAAGGAGCTCGGTGACGAGTCCGAGGTCAAGGCCAAGGGCAAGATCATGACGAAGGGTAAGGAATACGTCGTCGAGGATGGTGATATCCTGCACATCAAGGCTGGTGCCGCCAAGAGCTAAGCTCTCGATATCACCAGGCGTATTTAAGTCCATAGAAAAAAGTTAAATGCAATGATGTGATGAAGATCAACTTTGTGTCCCATGAATTTACATGTGTGATGACTTTTCCCAGACGCTGAAATAATTTGAAGGATTTGACATTCCTTATGACATGATCTTGTATGGGCAGCTTGTCGCGCTGTTGTGACATGCTTATAATGGCTTTTTGTCTTGGAGATATAGGGCCTGGTTCAGGATTTGTATCTTAGTATATATCTCTAAGCTTTTTGGATAACTTACTGCCTAGATACCTAATTCTTAATTTAGCTTGTATTTCTGCCTTAGATAATAGTATATTATAT